>JBBPBX010010494.1:17507-53638 GCA_038048925.1 Garcialebias charrua
CCAGCAGTCACCCCCCCACCCAAAAAAAGGTTACTTTTTTTCATGTTAGATTTTGCCAGTTCTATGAGCTTCAAACAGGATCTTTAAAAACAAATATCTATAATTCAGTTCTCTTAAGTCAAAAAGGACGTTGCGGGTATCCAAAAGGCCATTTGGCCAATCCACAATAAACATTTTGGTTCTCTCAGATGTCATCCTGGTGACATTTTTATCAGTTAATTAATTTTAGCAACTATCAAAATAAAATTATTCCAGCTGTAATTAGTTTGCAGTCACATTATAAAATTTTATAACATACGGTAAGTACTCACCATGAATAAAATGCTCATCACAAATCTTAGCGACCATAACCAGCTTGTATTGGAGTTTTGTTCAGCACAACTCCAAAAATCTAGTTTTTTGCCGTTTGTTCGTTACCTTGTTTCTTTAATTCATTGACTTTTGTGGAATAATTTATATTTAAGCTTTTTTATGTAGTCTTTAGTACAGATAAATAAAAAGATGCACATTTAAAAATGGGCTGCTCACGAATCACATATAATTATGCACACATGTAACAAGGCTAAGTCATGACTTTTGGATGGATTCTTGTTAAAACCTTTTGTCTTTTATCCAAAAGACTTTTGAGGAGCTGAAACAAACTCAGTCTTATAAATAGCACCTTCTCATAGTGGATCAATCAGTTCCACATTCAACCACACAGCTCAGCTTTGAGAACAAAACGAATTTGACACAAGCCACACAGCTTTGTACCCAATGTTTGCCTCTCATGTGTCTGCTGTCTCAAGGGCCTTGAAACTTTCCACCCCTGTTTAATGTGACAGTTTGTGTTTTATACCGTTAGCTACAAATGTCAAAATACATAAAGTATGTGCAAATCCTTTATAAGCAGGGACAGTTGGATGTCTTTCACCAAATACAACAGCACAAAAAGTTAGCGAGTTTTATTTTGGATAGCACCTGGTTTGATAGCTGCTGATGGAAGGTTATGACAGAATAAAGAGAATCAACTACTACATGCACCTCAGTATGGCCAAATTAGTGTAGATACAGTATTTAGAAAAAAAATCATAAAGAGAAAAACGTATTTTCATTATCTACAATTTTTTAATATTATCTTAGATATTTTTTATGTCAATTCTTATTAGTAAGCATGCCATTTGGATGAGGAGGTGTGCTATTATTAAGGGTAGGGATGCACCGATCCACATTTCTCACTTCCGATCCGATACCGATACTTATTAACTCAGTATCGACCGATACCGATACTTTCCCGATCCGATACTGTTCAGGTATTTGACTCTGTATAATGAAACTTTTGCACCCAAACTATTCATTTTAACATTGTGTGAGATAAACCCAATGAAGACACTCTTAAGCCTTACAATAGGGAACCCCCTTATTGTAAGGCTTAAGAGTGTCTTCATTGGGTTTATCTCACACAATGTTAAAAAGGGCAGTCACAGATTGTGATTGAACACAAGTGCTCTTTGAAGCTGGATCGGAAAAGTATCGGCAGGTTTGATCCGATACCCGATACTTAAATAATGCTGGTATCGGATACCGATACCGATACTGGATCGGATCTGCCCCATCCCTAATTAAGGGTATTGATAATTACTGGTAAGTATTGAACACTATTGTTATTCTGCTCAAAATGTGTGTCCTGTATCTGTAGATTGACATAAAACATGCAAATTGCATAGCAAAATGGCTGGCTCCATGAGGAACAAACAGTATGATATGACTTTTGGTGGCACTGCATCGCACAACGTACACATTGTGCAAAACACTGCAACAAAAATAAAGATCAGTGAGATTTTAGCAAAAATAATGAATCTGTATATACAGTATTTTCTGGACTATAGGTCGCACCTTTATATAAGTCGCTTTGTCCAATTATTGTCAATAAATTGGAAAAATCCGGTCGCACCTTTATATAAGTCGCATCTATTATAAAACATCGAATTTTATCCCAAACATCTCATAAAGCTAATCAGTTGTAAATATCCATCTAGTGATTACGTTCTGTAAGTTTGATCAAAATCTGTCCTGTGGTTCTTGACCTATTTTGCTAACAAACACTGAGCTAACAGCGAAGTAGCTAGTTCATACCTCCAGAGCAGGAGGCCGGGCTGCGACAGAGTGAATCCGACCAGAGGAGGCTCTCGTCGGACACATGAGGTGGGAACGGTTGGTGTACCCTAGCGGACAAAGGTGGTACTGCACCCCTAGCGGCCGAAAGTGGTACTGCACCATTTTTGCCAAAATGGAAAAACGGTCATATCTGAGCCAAAAATTGGTCTAAAAATATGGGAAGAATCCATAAACAAGTCTCACCTCTCTATAAGTCGCAGGGCATGCAAATTAGGCAAAAAGGTGTGACTTATAGTCCGGTAAATACGGTACTCAAGACTTTTACAAATTGGATCTTTCTGATTTAAGTTGTTAAAGTTGTTAAAGTTAAGCTCTGTGAGGTGCTGGCTGACATCTTCACCACCTCACTTGCACTGGAGTTAGTTCCCACCTGCCTGAAGACCGCGACCATCATCCCAGTCCCAAAGAGCTCCACAGTGACTGGTCTGAATGACTATAGACCGGTGGCCCTCACCCCGATAGTCGCTAAATGTTTTGAGAAACTGGTCATGTCCCACATCAAGGCAACCGTCAACATCAATGAGGACCCTCATCAATACGCATACCGTGAGAACCGATCAACAGAGGACGCCATTTCTTCCGTGGTCCACACTGCTCTCACCCACCTGGATCAGAAAGACTCATACGTGCGTCTGCTCTTTGTGGACTTCACATCTGCCTTCAACACCATGATCCCCCAAACTCTGATAGACAAACTATCTACACTTGGACTAAGCCCCTCTATTTGTAACTGGGTACTAGACTTCTTAACAGACAGACCACAGTCCGTGAAGATCCACAACTTCTCCTCCTCCACCATAACCCTCAGCACTGGCTCTCCTCAGGGATGTGTGCTGAGCCCCCTTCTGTTCACTCTGCTCACATATGATTGTACAGCCACACTTCCAGGCTGTCATATTGTTAAGTTTGCAGATGATACAGCGGTGGTGGGATGCATCACAAACAATGATGAGTCCAGCTACAGACAGGAGGTGGAACACCTGGAGAGCTGGTGCAAAGAGAATAATCTTCACATGAATGTGAAGAAGACAAAGGAGATGATTGTGGACTTCAGAAGGAACAAACACAACCATGCCCCACTGAAAATAGGTGGGTCTGCAGTGGAAGTGGTCTCCAGCTACAAATACTTGGGTGTACACATGAATGATAACCTCAGCTGGAGCAACAACACCACCAGCCTGATCAAGAAAGGTCATCAGAGACTCTACTTCCTCAGACGGCTGAGACGAGCTGGTCTGAGCAGCCCAGTCCTCACCTCCTTCTACAGGTGTGCAGTGGAGAGCATCCTGTGCTCCAGCATCAACGTGTGGCATGGAGGCTGCACAGTTGAAGAGAGGAAAGCTCTGCAGAGAGTGGTGAAGGCTGCACAGAAGTCTGTTGGAGTCAGTCTCCCCACCATCACAGACATTTACACCTCCAGATGCAGGAAAAGAGCCACCTGCATCATGAAAGACCTCACTCACCCAGCACACTCACTCTTTGCCCCACTCCCCTCAGGACGGAGGTTGAGGAGCATCAAATGTAGAACCACTAGACTGAGGAACAGCTTCTACCCTGAGGCTGTTAGACTCATGAATAAATAAAATAAATAAAAAATAAACACTGCAAAATATCACATCATGCTGATGCTGATCTGTTTTCTTGTTGCTGTATTCATCTGTGACCATCTGCTCATACAAACTCATGTTCGTGCTGCTGTTTATTCCCACTATATTAGGCTTAGTGTATTACTAGTTGATGCTTTTCTTAGTTAGTTCTAGATGTTATTACTGTTTTTCTCTTTCATTGTTGTTGGATGTAACTGGGACCTCGTGTACATAATCTCGTTTTCATCTCATGTACCACATGCGGTGCAAATGACAATAAAGACACTCTGACTCTGACTCTGATGTTCTTTTTTGCATTGATTGTTTTTATTTCTCGAGAAGATGCAGAATCAACACAGTTTTGTATTTAGTTGATGATGGAGAAGAAGAAGATTAGCATTTCTCTGGTTAACTGAGGTGCAACATAAATTTGAAAATTTGTCACAAACAGTGCCACCATTTCTGACAGACAGTGCAGCAACATTACCCTATGCTGCCCAGTCTACCAGGCGCACTCCCTCCAGGCCATCACCGCCATGTCTACATGGGGCAGACACACACACTCCCAGTCAGCACAACCATGGAAAGTCACCAGTGCCTCAGTCCAATCTTGTGCTATGAGTTCTTTGACTATCTTTATATATTTTATTTGACTTTTTTATCATTTTTGCTGGAACTGTTGTAATGATCTTTGCATTTTCCAAAAGCCTCAACAAACTGCTCCTCAGCAGATGCTGCTCTCCAACATCAGCTGAATGCTTCTGACTTGAGGCCAAACACAAGACGGAGTGCAAGTAGAAAACACTATTTATATCAAGCACTCACATCAGCAAGACACAACGCTGACACTTCTGATGGACCATAAACCAGGCTTTAGGGTTTTCTCTCAGATCTCGCCTGAATGCAAAAAAACCCACCTCAAAACACCACAGAAAGTTACATTTTAACTCAAAATATTCTGTTTGAAGATGGAAGGAAAGGACCTTTTTAACTAGCTATATCTACTCCGTCAAACACTGTGGAAACATAAAAATTCAAGTGTGACTATTAGGCCTTTCGCGATAAACAATAAATCAATCAATCACATGATAAATGAAAATTATCAATCTCATTTTCATTTATCAGCTTTATCGTCTCTTCATGTCTCTCTCTTTCCACTGAAGACACTGGATGACAAAAGGCTCAACTCCGGTAGACCATATATGTCAAACTCAAGGCCTGGGAGCCAAATGTGGCCCGCGTTGACATCTTATCTGACCCCCAAGATGCTATTTAAATGTAAAATACTTTTGTTAATTAATTTTTTTCAGTAATCTTTGATTATGATGTCAAAAGTGCAACAGAGAATCAGCGGCGGCCCGTGAAATGTCCACCAGGGAGGGCTATTTCTCAAAAATGAAAAAAAAAAAAAAAAGTTCCAAGTTCAAATCGTGTTTATTTATCAAATGCAGATTAACACAAGGTCAACAGAACAATTAAATGCTCAGGATGAGAAGAACCAATTTGACTCACTAAAACAACAAAGAACAAACAAAAAAATATATAAATAAATAAATTATATATAAATTATAGTAATACAAGTTCATAATATAAATAGAATCAAGCTCTTTTTTTGAGTACCGGTTCTCTTAAATATTTCTAATTTTAAAGGGCCTAATGCACCTTAGCATATACAGTGTAACTGAACACCGAGCGGTGCCAATTGTATGTAAGGGATATAATACTTGTCAGTTTGCTGACCAGCACAATATTCCAGAAGAAGTTGGAGCAGACTTGATCTGACCCAAATTCATTCGCGAGTTCACCCTTTTTCCGGCTTAAATTGCTTTGATGTGACTGAACAAAATGTAATTTCACGAGAGACTTCAACTTATGTTGATCCACCAAAAGATAGACCTTTTATTGAAACAATCATAAAAATACATTAAACATTTGTATCGAGATTAGCTCTGATTTAATAACTACTTTAGACAAGAATTCAAATTAAACAAACAGACAGTTAGAGTCTAACTCCTGTTGGCACATTAAAGGGGACCACACATGCAAAATTCACTTTTTAATGTTTTTTTACTCAACTTTGGGTATTTACTTCATAAAAAAACAGTCCTAAGGCCAAAAAAATGCACCCAGTGGTTTATTTACTCTAAGTAGATTTATTTTACTGTGATAATTTAGGTTTCGTTTTGAAAACAATTGCGCTTGTGACGTCACAAGCGCTAGGACAACCCACCACAACCTGAGTCAGCTGAGACAGTCAGCTGAAGGCTTTTTTCACAAACAGAGCCATCTAAAAGTTGAGAGTTATCAGTCAGAAATGGCAAATAGGCATTAGATAAAGGGCTTTCAATTATTTAAAGGGGACCAATTATAAGTCCTTTAAATTTTTATGGTATGCCTGTGGGCTATCCAGACCATGTTCATTCAATCAATCAATCAATCAATCAATTTATTCACTCGATTAAAAAAAAAATCATCAGTTTACAAACACAGTCTCTGACAAAACATATTTACACGAGTGAAGAGGGAGCAGGAAGAAGAAAATCTTGTATAGACCTGCCCCCTTTCTCAATAATTACAAAAATGTCATGGCCGTAAACATTAAATTAACAAAACAAGTTGCAAACAATATCTAAACAATAACATACATAACAATATATCACTCTTCCCATTAACAACTCAAAAGTGTATAAGAGTTAATCATTCTTTTTTTATAAAGTTTCTTGAATTGGTTTATTGTAGAGCAATTTTTAAACTCCTCATCCAAACTGTTCCATAGTTTTACTCCATGCACCGAAATGCACATTTGTTTTAAAGTAGTACGCACAGTTTTACTTTTGAAATCATACTTCCTTCTGTTAGTTCTTTCACAAGAGCTCAAGACAAAGAACTTTTGTAAATTAAATGGCAATAATCTCTTTCTAGCTTTAAACATTATCAATAACATTTTTAAATTAACCAGATCCTTTAGTTTCAAGATATTTGATTGAATAAACAATTTATTTGTATGTTCTCTGGTGTCCACTTTATAAATAATTCTCATAACTTTCTTTTGTATGACAGATAACGGTTTAGTGTTGGTTTTATATGTGTTGCCCCATACCTCTATACAGTATGTCAGATATGGAACAACAAATGAATAATATAATGTCTGTAGTGTTGACAGCTCTAAAACATGTTTTACTTTATTTAGAAGTCCAATACTTTTGCATAGTTTTAATTTTATGTATTTTATATGAGATTTCCAGTTAAGTTTATGATCCAAAACAACCCCTAAAAATTTAACTTCATGTACTCGTTCAACTTGATTATCATCTATAGACATTATAATAGAATCATCTATTTTTCTATTACCAAAAATCATGAATTTTGTTTTATTCCAGTTTATTGATAATTTGTTGTATTTAAACCACTCATTAAGTTTAGACATCTCACAAGTCATACATTCTATAATGGTTTTTAAGTCATTCCCAGAACAAAATAAATTTGTATCATCTGCGAACAGGATGATTTGTAACTTTTTAGACACTTCACAAATGTCATTGATATACAAAAGAAAAAGCTTTGGTCCTAGCACTGAACCTTGGGGGACTCCACATTTTATATTTTGAAGATCTGATTTTACATTTCCTAGCTGTACAAATTGTTTTCGGTTAGTCAAATAACTACTCAACCAGTTATGAACTATCCCTCTTATCCCATAATCTTGCAACTTGGAAAGCAATAAAGTGTGGTCGATTGTATCAAAGGCTTTTCTTAAATCAATGAACATCCCCACTGTATATTGTTTCCTTTCAATTGCTTCTGTAATTTCTTCATTTAGTTCTAACAATGCAAGGGATGTTGATTTATTTGATCTAAAGCCATATTGACTCTCACTCAATAAGTTATTCTTTTCAATATAACCATCCAATTTCTGGACAAACCATTTTTCAAGCACTTTAGAAAACTGGGGGAGCACTGAGATCGGTCTATAATTGTCAAAACTATGTCTATCACCATTTTTAAATATTGGAATAACTTTTGCTAATTTCATTTTTTCTGGAAATAAACCACTCTGGACGGACAAATTACAAATATAAGTAAATGGTTTAATAATAAAGTCAATAGTTTTTTTTATAATCATCATATCAATTCCATCACTATCAACAGATGTTTTAGTTTTGCTTTTCCTTACTATATTTAAAATTTCATGTTCACTTATATCTCCAAGAAACATTGACTGTGAAATTCTACTACCACCCTGCCTACCCTGAATATCATTTGTCTTAATGGAAGAAGCCAAACTTGGCCCTATATTTACAAAGAAGGAATTAAATTCATTCACCACTTTCTTTTTTTCAGTCAAGGTTGTTTCTCCCTTGAAAAACTGTTTTTCAAGACAATGAGTATAATTAGGTCTTACAATACTATTCAAAATGTTCCACGTTCTTTTCATATTGCCACTGCTCTCTCGAAACTTTAAATTGTAGTAATCTTTCTTAGCTTGTCTTAATAATGTTGTCAATTTGTTTTTATACGCCTTGTATTTCATCTCTTTAAGTTTAGTTGGAAATCTGACAAAATCTCTATATAACTTATTTTTCTTCTTACAAGATTTTAACAGTCCCTTGGTCATCCAGGGTTTTGCATTGACATTTTTATTTTTGTGACACACTAGTATTGGGCAATTTTTGTCATATAATGATTTATAAACTTGCAAAAAAAATTCATATGCCACATTCACATCCTTCACATATACTCCACTCCAGTTTTCCTTTAACAGATCATTACAGAATTTCTTTATTGTTTCATCAGATCTGACTCTAACCTGCCTTATTTCATCAACTTTACTAGTTTTTTTAATTTTGCTATCATGAACTATGAATATAGGTAAATGATCACTTATGTCACTTATGAGTACCCCACTGTAAATAGCCTTTCCAATTTCATTAGTAAAAATATTATCAATTAATGTTGCAGTAGTGCTAGTGATTCTGGTAGGCTGAGTAATCACTGGATATAAACTTCTACTGGACATTG
The DNA here is from genome assembly GCA_038048925.1 of Garcialebias charrua. Lineage (NCBI taxonomy): Eukaryota > Metazoa > Chordata > Actinopteri > Cyprinodontiformes > Rivulidae > Garcialebias > Garcialebias charrua. The sequence continues at coordinate 26,270 of JBBPBX010010494.1, forward strand.
CATCAACAAAATCTGTGGTCATTTTGTGCTCTCCTTGTTTTAATAGATCAATATTGAAATCTCCACATAGTAACCAGGTTTTCCTATCATTTAGTCCATCCAGGAGATTTTCACATCTTTCTCTAAAATATTCTATATTAGAGCCTGGTGTTCTATATATACAAGCTACAATAATGTTCCTTGTTTTCTCCATCTCTATTTCAACAGTAACACATTCCATCACATCATCCAAGGCAAATGACATACATTCTAATTTTTCACATCTCAAGGAACAATGAACATACAGTGCAACACCGCCACCTTTGTTCTTCACTCGATTTGTATAAAACAGATTGTACCCTTCCATTTCAAAATCTGTAGATTTTTCATTTAACCAAGTTTCAGATAAAGCTATTACTTGATAGTGATTTTTAAATGTTTTCAGATATTCATTAATCTTGTCAAAATTAGCATGAAGACTTCTGCAGTTAAAATGAATAAGTGAAAAATTATCAGAGTCCACAGAAAGATTCAGTTGTTCTTCTGTATAATATTTACAATTGTTAGTTTTGTCTAATAAATTACTGTCTGGATCAATGTTGTTTTCATAATCATGTATTTTGAATTCTGTAACACCATGTCTTGTCAAAATTGGTTTGCTTGTTTCATGTTGTATTGCTTCCATTTATCTCTTTCTTTTTCAAAAGGAACTTTGTTCCTTTTTTCTAAAGGAACTTCGTTCACTTGTGTTTTTCAAGAAGGGCCTCAACTCCATCCTTGAGTTCATGACCTGGGGTTCTCCTTCTTTGGGTCCAGGCCGTCTCCCATCCTGCGTTCTTCAGTATTGACTCTAGATCCATTTCCTTCTCTGGAATGTCCATGTTGACTCCGAGCTCACATAATCCAATTGCAGCAGCTTGAGGGTCATTGTACACTTTAACTTTCCCGTTCTCACAAAAAACTTTCAGTCTAGCTGGAAATAAAATCCGTGACTTGATTTTTTGTTCATTAAGTACTTTGCGCACATCTTTGTATTTTGCACGTTCCTTAAACACAGAGCTTGTAAAGTCCTCATCAAAATAAATCCTTCGATCGTTGACTTGTACAGTCTTTGCTCTCCATGCAGCTTGCAGCACTTTTTGTTTCATGGCATGTGATTGAAATCGAACCAGAACAGTTCTGGGCCGGTCCTTTGGTCCAGGCCTCGGCCCTATCCGATGTGCCCTCTCCACATGGAGTTCATCCGTCACTTCCAGTTTTTCATGGATCAGTTTGTTGACAAAGTCAATCATGTTGTTTTCTTCACAGTTTTCTGGCACTGAGTAGATTCTCATATTGTTTCTCCTGGCTTGACTTTCCAGTTCCTCACATTTTAATTCTAGTTGCTTTTGCATTTGAAGGGTATGTAAAAGCACTTTGGAGGTTTTCATTTCATAGTCTTCACTCTCAGCAATTCTCTGTTCAGCTTCATCCATTCTTTTTTTAATACTCATGAAATCTGTACGTAGCTCATTTAACTCTGCCTTTAATGATCCAAAACTTGCTATTGTTTCTGATCGAAATTCTCTCAGTTCTTTGAGTATTTCAGCCATACCTGTAGATTTAGCTGATGAAGCGTCCTCTGTTGTCTCCTCTTGATTGTTCTCCATTTGTTTTTGTGCACATGCCTCCATTTGTTTGGAAGATTGCTTGTGTTTCTGCTTGGACATTTCTCTCTGTCCTTCTTTCTCCTTCTTTCGCTCCTCTTTGTCCTCCTTTCTCACTGTTCTTCTCCACTCAGTTTTCAGTATTTTGCTGTTTTTGAAGTTGTTTAATCCAACACTTTGCAGTTAATTGTTTGCAGAGACACTCCCAAACATACATGCCTGGCGGCCATCTTGGATTCAATTTAATACACAAAATAATACACAAAATAATTCTTAGATAATAAAATTTCCCTTTTCTAGTTCTGCCTTTTCTGAATTCCGTTCAGAACGAGCTGTTTATGATAATGAGCTCTGAAGGCCACGCCCATCAAAAAATCTGTTTACATTAACTCCGCCCTCCAAAAGGGGACCCTGAGTCAGACCCAGAGGCAGAAGACGTGAAAAAATAATAGCAGTACTGTGAAAAAAATTAATTCAAAATTTTACATTTTCTATTTCTTTGATAAAGATACCTGCTGTGAGCCATTTTTTCGTGTCTTTGCTTTTTCGAACTGCATGAAGATTATTCAGCGTGCATGCAAATGAAATGGCGAACTACTTTTTTAAATCCAGCAGATTTGACCATTTCGTGAAACGGTTAAGCTCAGGAACCCTTGTGCTATAAAGTCAGCTAAGAAATACTGTATATTTTTTCTCAGCAAAGAAATAATTGTTTTTACCGTGTTTTCTTGTAAAGTTCTTCGTGTGGGCTCGCTTCTGTGGCCAGCCGCCATTTTGAGCAGGGCAAATGAGGCGTTGACGCGTCGTGTAGGCTGCTGAGAAACATCCATAAGTTCACCCTCCATGTTAAAAACTCTTTGTCTGACTCTTCGAAAACAAGCAATAATGCTACGTTCAGACCGAACGCTTTTTGAGCGGCCAAAAAGCGCGAAACACCTCAAGCTGGACGCATGGGACGCATTGGTGTTCAGACCGGAACGAGAAGCAGTGGTGGCGGCGGGGTGTGGGAGGAGTTTACAATTCAAAACTTACCCGATATCCCGACTTCCTCACTGACACTCCGCCAGGCAAGGACTGGATGGAAACACACAGCAACGGTGAGTTTATCCTCCATACTTGAACACGAATTTGCAGGTTGTTTCTGTGTCTCACAAACAATACGTCACACTTGCGCAACATCCGTCCCCTCGTTACCGCGTCACATAGCTGTGAACTCTCCCTGATTGGTTGTCAAGATGCGTTGAGCGGCGAAAGTTCAGCTTTTTCAAATCGAGCGGCGGAGGCTGCCGCGGGCGCCGCATGCACGGAAAACGCTCTGCCGCCCCTTCCGCACCGCTCAAAACGGACGTGACGTGACGCGCGACCCTTGGAGGCGCCTGGAGGCGCGTCCCCCATTGACTTTGCATGTAAACCGGCCGCTCCTACAGCTCAAAATGCGTTCGGTGTGGACGTACCATAAGGCTGCAGAGTAACACACTGGCTGCTAACTGCTATATAGAGAGAGCGCTCTCTCTAGCCAATAGGGCTAGGCCAATAGGGCTGACCGGATATGGTCCGTGAGTAGTCGTCCGGTTGATTTAAGAGCCCGTAAATAAGTTTTTTCATTTTTACTGATAGATAATTAGTTATTAGCGGCACTCATAGGCGTAATTTACACGGGGGATGGGGGGGATTTTACCCCCTCAATAATTGGATCCAGTCAATATAACCCCCCCAAAAAAATGGCATCATTCATTTCAAGCTCCCGGATTAACTGGAGGAGCGCGCGGAGGAGGAGCGAGCGCGACTGCTCTCTCTCTGCCTTCAAAGCTGCCGTTCGCCCCCCCTTCCTCCTCCCCCCTCCAGCAGCAGCAGGGGACACATTTTTTTGCCTCTGTCACTAGCCTCGCGAGAACTGCCCCCTGCAGTAGCCTCGGTGGCAGTTCTCGCGATGTTACTGCTGGCAGCGGGAACACAAACCCGGAAAAACACAGAGATGAATGTAACGAGAGAGAAGGCATCCCTGCCAAAAAAGTTAAGACTTCGTGTAAATATCTTGAAAAATGGGACAGCGAATTTACTTTCCTTAAGAAGAGTAGGGTGGGACACAATTACGCGTTTTTTAAGATTTGTAACTGCGACTTTAGTGTCTCTCATGGGGGAAGGAACGATGTCCGTCAGCATGAAAAATCCATCAAGCACAAAGGTAGGCCTATCAGATTGTGATCACATAACTGGTTTGAAAGAGGCTGATAGGTAGTTATTTTAGATTTCTTGTAAACCTGTCTTAAAATGTAAGGGGTCCTGGACTTTGGTTGTGCTAGTGCAGGGGTCTGCAGCCCTCTGGAGCCACATGCGGCTCTTTGGTCCCTCAGCAGTGGCTCTTCCAAGCTTTGATCAAAACTAACTTTAAACTGAATTTTATTTGTTCTTATAACAACAAAAAGGGCTAGTTTTAGCAGTTTTTCCTGTCATTTCCTTTGCAAATGTGTGAATACTAGAACTAATAGAATGAGTAAAACATAAGTTAACTTTATTTATTTGAAGTAGGATATTTAATTTTTCCACGATTAAAATAATTTACCTAGACCTGCATAGTTCATTATTTTATTTTTTAATTGGGAAAGATCACATTATTTTTCCTTCTTTATGATAATCTGGTCTTTTTTAGTCTAAAATGTAAAAATATCAACAAATCATTAGATATTTTCAGCTTTACAATGGCCAGAAAACTACAGGTCAGAAAATTGTCCTCTAACAAACTTAAAGTGGTCTGTGGGCCACCAGTTGAGAATCCCAGTTGTAGCAGGTATTGTGGCTCCGGAAACGTTTAATTTAGTGAACAAAGGGGCAGAAATGGCTCTTTTGATCATAAAGGTTGCAGATCCCTGGGCTAGTGGGATGGCTCGGCGTACCCGGCAGAAAATTTCCTTTATTTTTAAATCCAAAACTTGACAGGTATGATGCAGGGTTTTACTCTGCTCTTGTCATATTATGGCTGTATTTGAATCATTTGTTGTAATTTTTCCTAGTTAAACCGTAGTGAACCAGGTAAATACACACTCTTTGAAAATTGTGAAATTGAGGTATGTTATATAATAAATCTTAAAAATGTAAAATATGTGTTATGGCTGAAAAAAATGCAGAAAAATAGTGAGTTTTTTTCTTACTTGTTGAACCTATGTGGAACAAAAAAGGAGCAGAATAAATACAGAGAAAACAGGAAAGTTAAGTAAATCACAGTAAATCACAGTAAAAGCATTACAATATATTTTAACCCTAAAATATCCTGAATCATAAAAAAAGTTATTTATTCGATAAATAAATAGGTAGATAGCATAACCCCCCCAATGTTAGACCTAAAGTTACGCCCTTGGCGGCACTGCATTTTAACAACAACGAAACATCGAACTCTAGGAGCCATTGTGCTGAGATGAACTCAGGAAAAACAACTGTGATGTCTTTTATACTGAAGTGGGTGGAGCCTCACCAGGGGTTGCTAGGTGAGTGGCTGGACTCAGGTTGGAGTGGGTTGTCCTACGGCTTGTGACATCACAGCACTGAGACTGCCCTACTGAAGGTTTTTAACGACATCTTTCTATCCACAGATACTGGTGACTCTGTGCTGCTTGTCCTATTGGACCTCACATCCGCTTTCGACACCATTGACCATGAGATCCTCATTGCTAGGTTGGAGCAGTGGGTGGGCATCTCAGGATCAGCCCTAAACTGGTTCAGATCCTACCTCTCTGACAGGTCTTTTTGTGTGTCCATCAACGATTTTACTTCTGCAGTGGCGGCTCTTAAATGGGGGGTTCCGCAGGGGTCCATCCTGGGTCCTCTCTTGTTCTCCTTATACCTGCTGCCACTCGGTGCTATCTTCCGGAAACACAATATACCTTTCCACTTCTACGCTGATGACTGTCAAATCTACTTCCCCCTAAGACAAAATGGTACAGGCTCTATTCAACCTCTGCTCGACTGCCTGGCTGACATCAGGGACTGGATGGCTTTAAATTTCTTAAGCTTCAATGATAAGAAGTCTGAAGCCATATTGTTCCTTCCCAATGACACAACCTCAAACCACTGCATTGACCTGTCTGCTCTACCCCTGTCCGAAAAACAAAAAGTCAAAAATCTGGGAGTGATAATGGATCCTTCCATGAAACTCAACAGTCATGTAAACATGATCGTCAAATCCTGTTTTTTCCAGCTGAGGCGTCTGTCTAAGCTGAAGCCCATATTATCCAAAAAGCACCTGGAGACAGTGATTCACGCATTCATTACATCTAGGCTTGATTACTGCAATTCACTTCTGTTTGGCGTCAGTCAAGCCACCATTGCACGATTACAACTGGTTCAGAACGCAGCTGCCCGATTTTTAACCAGCACACGCAAAAGAGAGCACATTACACCAGTCTTGGCCTCCCTTCACTGGCTACCGGTTCATCTTCGAATCCAATTCAAAATTCTCATGTATGTCTACAAATCGCTGAACAGTCTCGCCCCCGCCTATCTCTCGGATCTGATACACCCATATGTCCCTCCACGTGCTTTGAGGTCAGAGGATCAGGTACTCTTAATAGTTCCAGAAACTCGCCTTAAGCGCAGGGGTGACAGAGCGTTCTCTGTAGCAGGCCCAAGACTCTGGAACGAGTTACCGCTGCTCATCAAACAGGCCCCCTCCCTCTCGGTTTTCAAATCCCGGTTAAAAACTCACTACTACTCCATCGCTTTCAATGCCAGCTGATGTGTACTGGATCGTTTGATTTATGATCTGCAATGTTTTTATGTTTTTCGTGTTGTACTTCATTGTATGTGTTGCCTGTTGCGTGTTTGTTTGTCCAGCACTTTGGTGGACTTGTTCCTGTTTAAAGTGCTTTATAAATAAAATGGTATGGTATGGTATGGTATCACAAGCGCCAGGATTTGAAATCTAGACATTATTATCCCTGAAAAATAAAAATACTTAGAGTAAATATACCACTGGATGCATTTTTTTGGTCCTAGGACTGTTTTTTTTAAGAAGTACATACCCAAAGTTGAGTAAAAAAAACATTAAAAAGTGAATTTTGCATATTAGGTCCCCTTTAAAACCTACCTGCAGCCAGCCTGCTTGTCACTGCACGGCTCATTTCCCAGACAAAAAAAAAAACAAGACCGGAAGCACATGATCGGTAGGTACAGCTCACGTTGGACGTGTCAAGGGTGCCGAAATCTGCGCCCAGCATCTTCCCATTATTTTGTAACGTTGTGGAATAACTGTGTAGTGGACCTACCCAGGGTCAAACTAAGGTTTTTGAACTGTCCAGTGATGACCTTTACTGACCTCTCAGTAAAGCAAGACATTTACCACAAAATCATTCCATTAGTTGTAATCTGAGAATATAGTCATCAAAAGAGACTATTTCTATCTTTGATTTTATTCTAATGTAATCAAAAGAATAACTTTTGTCATTTTCATGATATATGTTATATGCTGTTATTCTTTAAATGTGAAACATCAATGTGTCATTTCTGCAAGTGAAAAGGTGTCAAAGTTCAGCTAAAATGTCAAACTGACTTACACTGAAATTGTTTTTGTCGAGTTTAAGCTAAAACTCTCATCTAGCGTCTGAAAGTCTCTCACTCAGATACTTTTCCTAAACAATTTCCTTCTCTGCGCTGAATTTCACCTTGAATAGTGATAACAAGTGGACCAATGAAAAAGAGACAAGTTTCTCTCCTCTCTAATTCTCTTTTAAGTTCTAACTTTTGCGGAAACGCTTCAGAGTTTGGGGGAACTTCAAAGAGATGTGAACCTTTCCCAAAGAGCTGGGGTACGTTTGGTCAAGAGCTAACGACCTTCGTCTTCAGCTAAGGACTGATAACAGGCTGTTATGAGTCCACTTCGAATGAGCGTAAGCTCAAACTTTGTTATTCCTTCCTGGAATAAATTATCTTGAGCCAAAAAGCCACGACTGCCACGGCTTCTGCCGACGAAAGCGAGTATCACCGACACCGACAAGGTAAACACGTGTGGAGTCCAGCTTGGACTTGCGGGACCGACGACTCGTCAGTCCAAAGCTGATCACAGCTCTTTACCAGAACCGAGGCGGACGTCTTAAGGTAAAGGAGCCGCTGTTTGCTTGCTGGAGGTGTGATGATATCTTAGCTGGACGCGTACGGAAGAGTGTCATCTGGTTTCATAAATGCAAGATAAACTTCCTCTCTTAACCTCCCAATTCTTCTTAAATCTTTCCTCCTCTCTTTTCTCTCAATCTAAGCTGGAAACTATTTTAAGCTAAAGAGCCCACAGACTAAATATGTTAACATCCAGTATTGAAGTCTGTTGTGTTGAATTTAAGTGTGCTGACGTATTAAATTGAAAGAAAGTGAAATCATGTCAATCAAGTGTAATGGTGTTGATTTTAGTTGATTTATTTTAAATAAATGGTAGTGTCGCCTGGCATACCAAACTAAGTCAATGTCCATTGTCACTCTATAGCTCTGTTTATTTATCCATCATAAAGATCACAGAAATATTGGGTAAACTGAAAAAGAAAAGAATCCGTGAAATTACTATTCAATCTGAATAAGTAAATTAATTAAGGTAAAGAGGTCAGTATTAAAACTGACCCTTCCCTAATACTACATATTGGTGGCCCTCGTACGTGTTTTCTAAAAGTTTATTGATAAATCTGTGGTCTCTCATGAACTGTAACGTCATGTTTGCATAAGAGGATCCAAGTTTTAAACTCTGAGGATAATAATTTTGGCTGGAAGTGTTCAAAGCAGGCAGATTCTGCATGTTTTTATCATTTGAGGCTGAGGGATTGTTATTCGTTCAACTCTGTTACACGCTGTTGGAAGCTTTTTGGTGAGGTTTTTGTCAGCCCGTGGTCTGTGGGGGTTCTGGTCCTGTTCGGTCCAGTTCACACAGACTCCTGTACAAAGCTTTGTTTGACCGCCGAGTCAAAAGCCTGAAAGCTACTTTAACATCTACAAGATTGCTGTGCTGGTATTTTACATGTTAGAGCAGGTCAAAGAAGCATATAACTGTTAGAACGGTGTCGGATAGTGGTTCTGAAACCCGAGTTCTGCTCCTTTAAAGTGGACGGAACCGACCTTGACGCGCTCCGAGAGAGTCCGTGTTTGTTCAACAGCTGCAGTGCTGGGTTACTAAGCGTAGCTGAGTTGTGCCTGTTTTAAATGTGATTGCCACGTTTCAGAATTTTGGGAAGTTAATTTGAAGCGTTTGAGTTGATTAAGAGTCTATAAAGTTGCGCTCTGCTGTGCTAAGCTAACGTTACAGCTACGTGTCACACGTTTTGTTTATGAGCTGTGATTGGATGAACGAGAGCTGTGAACTGTCAATCACTCTCGTAGCGAACGCTGATTCGCTGATTTGGGAACGCACGCTGTTGCGACAACCCACTTTGTCGTCATTTCCGGCACTGCATTGGTCGAAGGTAAGAAAACTTCATTCACCATGAACGCTTGGGAATGAACTACAAACGCTGTGATTGATTGGTTGACGTCACGTATCTGTTTAGCGAGCTCCGCCTCGCTCAACGGAAGCTGGTGACGCGCTGCGTCGACCCGCCTACTTGTGTCGTCATTTCCAGGTGCACTTCGGGTGACAAGCAGTTCACACACTCACGGACAAACTGAGATTTCACTGAGAGTTTAAACACTCATTTAAAGCCATCTAAACTGTCTAACAACATAGATTTGTCTCTGACAAGAACGTGGTTCGAGCGTTTATCACTGACACACTAGAAACTAACTCTACATGGTTGTTTTTAGTTTAATTACTGAATAAAGGTCAGTCGTCTCGTGATAACATAAGACTTGAATCCGCCCCCTGTTGGTTAAAAGACGTTAAAAGATGAGTTTTCTCAAAAACATCATAAAAAGTCAGCATTTTTATGGTGAAATTACCAGCTTTAAAAAATTGTTCTGTACACAAACAAAAATTCCTGTTTATTTTAAATAAAAATTTTAGAATAACAGAGGTACAGACAAACAATTGATGCTTGTTTTAAATACTGAAGAGATTTAAAATAACACTCAAAAAGTATTCTTTTATTTGATTTTCAAATTAAATATATAAAAATGATGGAGAACAGAGCATTTCCACATTAAGCTCTTCACATCTCTGAATTTTAAACAGAATTGGTGTGCACAACTGCACACTTTTAGTTAAAAATGGCATTTTTAACGTTTTTCTGTGCACAATCATTACTGTACTGTTATGCTGAGCGCACGAACACTCGTTTATTTTAAATAAAAATTGTTTAAAATAACGAACAGAACGTCCTTTTTCACTCCTGATAACTGTCAAATGCAGTACAAAATCAGTTTCACTGAGACTGCAAGACATCTTTTTAAAGGCATGCTCAAGCAGCATCCTGTCACATTTTAGTGAAGTAATTGCATTTAAGTCAGCCCTCTTTTATAAGCGTTTGAGTAAGAAAAAACGGAAATCAGGCTGCTTGGGTTAGTTAGTAACTGTTGTTTGAACGTAAGTTCTATTTTAAAGTTAACACTGCAAGAGTGCATTTAACTTTGACAAAGTTCATTGAGGGTAAAAACCTGAAAAAAGGTACCTATGAATACTTATTACACAGTGAAACGCGTAAACCTCAGCTGATTAGTTTATTTGACTCAGTGCTACATTAAAAGTGAATATTTATTTGCAAACACTAACATGAGAACAATCTTTTGATTTTTTTTTCACACAAAATCAATACAATAATGGACGTTAAACAGGGTGAAACAAGTGAGAGGGTCCACTCCATCAGGACCCCAAAATGGCTTAGAACGAGCCAAGGTGGTGACTGCTCAGTTGACAGGTACATGTGGCAAGAAGCAGGTGAACATCCTCTGATGTTTTACGACAGGCTTCTTAAAGCTCATTTTGGTGATAAATATACACCAGGCATGGAAGAAGATGAAGACTTTAAGTGGTCTTTCTTCTTCCATCTCGTCTTTGAGATAAGACTTCAGCTGCTCACCATGGTTATTCCAAAAAAGCAAACCATGGAAGAAATAAAACAGTGTGCTATAAATGCATTTGAAGCTAACATGCTAATCAAAACACCCTTACAGGTGTCCCCAGGTGAAGCGGTCAAATCCCACTCGCTGGAGCTGGATTCCAGTCCTAAAAAAGGCGAGATTAAACAAGATTTTCAAACTAAAAAACAACTAAAGGTGGGTGTTAGCTCTACAGGACGCCCAAGACCAGGGTGGGCCCGGAAGGGACCCCTGAGACGTGGACCTGCACCTCGGATGACACATTCCGAGACATGCAAAAGGTCGCAAACGTTCCAGAACAAAGGCATCAAACCTCCAAGCTCTGATGAGGTGGTGGATGTAAGTTGGTTGTTTGAAAACTTGAATGATACAGAGGATGACCAAACTGGGACAATGAGTGACCTTGTCTTTGATAACTCAGAGCACACAGTTGATGACAAAGACAGCAAACAAACTGCTGATAGTCAACAACTTCCTGAAGGTCATGAGGCTGACAGCCAACAAGAGGCTGACAGTGAACATGAGTACACAGACAGAGTCACACGTGAAAAGAAACGTGAGCCAAGACCTGTGAGGTTTCTGTGTAACCTTATACAAAGGGGGGTGGCTAAGAAAGCTTACCTGCCCATCACACTGGAAGGTGTCCTTGAGCGTGAAGCCCTCCTGGACGGCAGTGCTGATATAACTATTATGTCGGCCAAGCTGTTCGAGGAGCTGAGGACCGCCGCTAACGGTGTTGACAGGCAAATACCCTTTGAGAAATGTGCTATTGAGCTACAGGGTCTCGCAGAGACGAGAACAACCCTAACAGCTATAGCTATGGTTCACATGCAGATTGGCGAAATGACACTACGCCACCCGGTGTACGTGTCTAAACTTGACTCATTCCCATTTTTGGTTGGCCAAGATTTTATAAACCGCTTCAACGCGATTATAGATTATGGTCAACGGAAAATGTGGAGCACAGTGAGAAAACCCCTGCCAATAAAAGTGCCTCCTAGTTGCGATACAGACTGCCTAACCGCAGGTACCGCAGAGGACACAAGGGACTGCTCATCCGAGGACGAGAGCCCGGTAAGTGAACCTTCAACTACAGGTGAGACAGAAGAGACCCAAAAGTTGGACCAAACTCTGGCCCAACAAGAGAACCTCCTCTGTGAGCTGACACATTCAGCACTCCCTGACCACTGCCTACCACAGGTAGTGAAAGGTGTTGAGATCCAAGGATCCCACACCGAAGACGCTGTACTGTCCTCTGAGACAGGTAATTCGGCAATCAACCAAGCTTTCAATGAAACCTTGGTTCAAGGGCATCTGAGTCCAGAAAATGACAGTCAACCAAACGCTGACAGTCACTTGGACATCATTGTTGCAGACTACGAGGACCCCTCTTCAGACAAGAAGGGGGCAAACTCACATTACCTACCACAGGTAGAGAAGGGTGTGGAGATCCAAGGACCCCACACCGAGGTTGCTGTACTGTCCCCTGGGACAGGTAAATCGGCTATCAGCCAAGCTTTCGATGAAACCTTGGTTCAGGAACATTTGAGCCTAGAACTAGTCAGAAATGACATAGTTTTTACAGACTCAAAGAGCACCTCTTCAGTCAAGAAGTGGGAAGACACACACAACGACAGTGACCCGTCGCAGTCTGTACAATCAGACACACCTGCGACTGCGCCGACGGTTGTGACACACGTGAATTACACGGAAAGAGGTAAACGTAAGAAGATACGTTGGCCAAATCCTAAACGATTCCTGTGTACCGTCTTCTCTCAGCTGCGCGAACAGCTTAAACTAAACGGTGGCATCCTAACTTGTGCCCATGGACGGACGTCCTCACCTGTGATCGTGGTCCCCCATGACCAAAGGGGGGTGATGTTAGGCCATGCCAAGGACAAAGATTTGAATGTACACCTCATAAACACTTTTGCTTTCACCCAGAAAAACCTGGAAAGATCCGCTGAAGGACGTAAGGCGTACTATGACCAGAAGGCCTCTCACAATGAACTCCAAGTGGGAGACAGAGTCTGGTACTATACGTTCGCCCCAGCAACCGGGAAAGGAGAGTCCGGGACCGGAACTCTCGCCCGCAAACTAATGCCCAGGTGGACTGGACCTCATCTGATAACAGACAAAGTGTCCTCAGTCGTCTACGAAATCAAAATCAGCAAAGGCCGCAAAGAGCCAATTGCTAAATGGGTACATCGAAATCAGATCAAACCTTACAAGGCGTTCAATGACTCCACAAAAGACAAAGATCTCACAAACTCACCGACTTCATGGGATAATAAGGTCGTCCAAACACAAGTTAGTAAATAAACTAATCAGGTTTAAACTACCATATTTCCCACCCTATAAGTCGCATTGTCCAATTTGAACTTAGAAACGCTAAGCCTAAAACCCACAACAAAAACTAACCTTAACAACCGTTTAAATCCACGAGATTTAATTTGACCTCGGTCATAAAGTTGAGACCTGTTTTTCTTGTGTGTTGCACTTTGGAATCTGACGACAAGAGTGTGTCGAAGCAGTGAAACGTTGTTTCCTTGTTGTTTAGTCATTACTGTTGTCATTAGTTGAGATATTGTTTGGTTCTGAACACTCCCAGCCAAAAAGGTTTTGTATTAACATTGGTTAATGAATGATATGGATTTAACTATGCCAACATGCAGTTCGTTTTGTTAAATCTCAATCGTCGAAGAGTCAATGTAGTTTAAAGCTACTCAAGGTACAATAAACTACACTGGTCTCACAATTTCTAAATTGAACCGATTCGATCGTTTCTATTCTAGATTACCTATTCATTTTGATGAGTCTCGCCATAGACTTCAAAATTTACTAGGAATACCAAATCTTGCGTCGTTCGTCTAAAAGACAACAGACATTTAGATCAAACTATATTTCATTTTTTATTTTAGTTTAACCTAAACTAAGTAATGAATGGAGGAATAGTTTGGAATTAGAGGCCTTCGTTACAGAAGCCCTCCAAAATTTCATAGGTAAGATCCCTATATCTAATTTTACAGAATTGATCCACCCCTTAATTGGTAATTGTAGCTGATCTAAACCATGATAGCTTACATACCAGGTGCATATAGGTAGGGCCTAATGTAAAATCCCAATCATAAGCCCACCTTAAAAAACCACATAATTGCATGACACATAGAACCAGAGTGGCACTGACTGGAAACCAACCAGCCAACAACCTTCGATGTGGGGACCTGCAGCTCCAACGCTTGGTCTTCAACCTTCGTCCAAGGGTCGCCTCCTCTGCGTCAATCGAGGGATTCCCTCTACATGCTGATTATGAAAACAATTGTTGCTGATCAATCAACAAAACTAATCGTTGTGGAATTACCGCTGTGGATTATAAGACTTTGCTTTCCAAGGGATCACAGACTTTGTTTTCCAAGAGTTAACAGACTTTGTTTTCCAAAGGATTAAAAGCTTTTTGCAATGGGATTACCTCCGAACAGTATGGAATTTCCCAAAACTTTATGGGATTATGATTTTTGATTTTTCTCTTCCACTTGCTGGATTACTTCAAGATCAGAGACAGTTCAAGGTTTCCTTTTGTGTTGGACCTCATCCCCAAGGACTGGCGATGACTTCCAAAAGGGGGGAGATGTAATGGACATGGGCGTGTCCACTTTGATAAACCTGTGTGCTTTTGAACTGTTCCAGAGATGACCTTTACTGACCTCTCAGTAAAGCAAGACATTTACCACAAAATCATTCCATTAGCTGTAATCTGAGAACATAGTCACCAAAAGAGACTATTTCTATCTTTGATTTTAGGCTGATGTGATCAAAAGAATAACTTTTGTCATTTTCATGATGTGTGCTTTTAAGCTGTGTTATTCTGTAAGAGTTAAACGGTGTTCACTGCTGTGTTAAAGGTGAAGTCTCGGGTCAGAGAGACCAGACTGTTTTGTTTAGAAATAAGAAGACAGTTTAATCCGTTGTTTCTCATGAAAGGGCTCCAGCTGCTCTGTCTTTTCCTAAACAATTTCCCTCTGCTCGGGCTGTAACCTTGGGTCGTGATAACGGCAAGTGAATTGCTCGACTGGTCCACGGACCAATGAAAGAGACACAAGTCTCATCTCTCATCTCATGATCTTTTTAAGTTCTAACTTTTGCTGAACGCTTCAGAGTTTCTGGGAGCTTCAAAAGAGATGTGAACCTTCCCAAAGAGCTGAATGACCACCAGTCACGCGCTAAGGACTCGTCATCCAGCTGGGACTGATAACATGTTGTTATGGGTCCACTTCGAACGAGCGTAAGCTCAAAACTTTGTTTATTCCTTCCTGGAATAAGTTTATCTTGAAGTCAGAGGCCAGGAGCTGACATATTCTCTGATGACCAAGCGGAAACCAGGAGACGTTGAAACGTAAACTAGAACCAGTTTTGGACGTGCTGGGACTAAAGGACTCTGTGCATCTGAAGGCTGGTGTCATTTCTTTATCAGACTCGTCGTCGAAAGGTAAAGAGCTGTTTACAAAACGTACCTGGATTTTAGCAGAAGTCGGATGGAAGTGTCACTTCTGGTATCATGCTCAAGATAATTTCCTTTAAACCATCTCCCATCTTCCTCCTATCTTTTTCTCTCAATCTAAGCTGGAAACTATTTTAAGCTAAAGAGCCCATCAGACTAAATATGTTTAACACCCAATATTGAAGTCTGTTGTGTTAAATTTAAGTGTGCTGACGTATTAAATTGAAAGAAAGTGAAATCATGTCAATCAAGTGTAATGGTGTTGATTTTAGTTGATTTATTTTAAATAAATGGTAGTGTCGCCTGGCATACCAAACTAAGTCAATGTCCATTGTCACTCTATAGCTCTGTTTATTTATCCATCATAAAGATCACAGAAATATTGGGTAAACTGAAAAAGAAAAGAATCCGTGAAATTACTATTCAATCTGAATAAGTAAGTTAATTAAGGATAAAGAGGTCAGCTTAATACTGACCCCTGTTAAAATCCTTTAGTTACATCTGGGTGGCACTATATGTGTTTAAAGACACAATACTGTATATGGTCTCCCTCATGTTTCCTTCACAGGTATTTCTTAGTGTACCTGTGTTATGTCTTCACAACTGTAGTATTACAGTAGTTCCTCGTTTATCGTGGGTGTTGGGACCACGCCCCCCACGATAAGTGGAAAACCGCCACGTAGGGAAGGTATACTATTTATTTTAGTATTTGTACTATATCTATTTTAAGGATTTATAAACACTTCCCACACTCTTGCAGTCTTCTAAACTCTTAACCTACATCATTTTAACAACATACATATATGTACAGTACATGTAGCTACTAACTTTGACTGCAGGCGTACCCTGCAGACGTACCCTGCAGACGTACCCTGCAGACGTACCCTGCAGACGTACCCTGCAGACGTACCCTGCAGACGTACCCTGCAGACGTACCCTGCAGGCGTACCCTGAAGGCGTACCCTGCAGACGTACCCTGCAGACGTACCCTGCAGGCGTACCCTGCAGGCGTACCCTGCAGGCGTACCCTGCAGGCGTACCCTGCAGGCGTACCCTGCAGACGTACCCTGCAGACGTACCCTGCAGACGTACCCTGCAGGCGTACCCTGCAGGCGTACCCTGCAGGCGTACCCTGCAGGCGTACCCTGCAGGCGTACCCTGCAGACGTACCCTGCAGACGTACCCTGCAGACGTACCCTGCAGACGTACCCTGCAGACGTACCCTGCAGACGTACCCTGCAGACGTACCCTGCAGACGTACCCTGCAGACGTACCCTGCAGACGTACCCTGCAGACGTACCCTGCAGACGTACCCTGCAGACGTACCCTGCAGGCGTACCCTGCAGACGTACCCTGCAGACGTACCCTGCAGACGTACCCTGCAGACGTACCCTGCAGACGTACCCTGCAGACGTACCCTGCAGACGTACCCTGCAGACGTACCCTGCAGGCGTACCCTGCAGACGTACCCTGCAGACGTACCCTGCAGCGTACCCTGCAGACGTACCCTGCAGGCGTACCCTGCAGGCGTACCCTGCAGGCGTACCCTGCAGACGTACCCTGCAGGCGTACCCTGCAGGCGTACCCTGCAGGCGTACCCTGCAGGCGTACCCTGCAGGCGTACCCTGCAGACGTACCCTGCAGACGTACCCTGCAGACGTACCCTGCAGACGTACCCTGCAGACGTACCCTGCAGACGTACCCTGCAGACGTACCCTGCAGACGTACCCTGCAGACGTACCCTGCAGACGTACCCTGCAGACGTACCCTTCAGACGTACCCTGCAGACGTACCCTGCAGACGTACCCTGCAGACGTACCCTGCAGACGTACCCTGCAGACGTACCCTGCAGACGTACCCTGCAGACGTACCCTGCAGACGTACCCTGCAGACGTACCCTGCAGACGTACCCTGCAGACGTACCCTGCAGACGTACCCTGCAGGCGTACCCTGCAGACGTACCCTGCAGACGTACCCTGCAGACGTACCCTGCAGGCGTACCCTGCAGGCGTACCCTGCAGGCGTACCCTGCAGACGTACCCTGCAGACGTACCCTGCAGACGTACCCTGCAGGCGTACCCTGCAGACGTACCCTGCAGGCGTACCCTGCAGACGTACCCTGCAGACGTACCCTGCAGACGTACCCTGCAGACGTACCCTGCAGACGTACCCTGCAGACGTACCCTGCAGACGTA
Source organism: Garcialebias charrua (assembly GCA_038048925.1). Taxonomy (NCBI): domain Eukaryota; kingdom Metazoa; phylum Chordata; class Actinopteri; order Cyprinodontiformes; family Rivulidae; genus Garcialebias; species Garcialebias charrua. The sequence goes on from JBBPBX010010494.1 coordinate 43,585, forward strand.
CCCTGCAGGCGTACCCTGCAGACGTACCCTGCAGACGTACCCTGCAGACGTACCCTGCAGACGTACCCTGCAGACGTACCCTGCAGACGTACCCTGCAGACGTACCCTGCAGGCGTACCCTGCAGACGTACCCTGCAGACGTACCCTGCAGACGTACCCTGCAGACGTACCCTGCAGGCGTACCCTGCAGGCGTACCCTGCAGGCGTACCCTGCAGACGTACCCTGCAGGCGTACCCTGCAGACGTACCCTGCAGACGTACCCTGCAGACGTACCCTGCAGGCGTACCCTGCAGGCGTACCCTGCAGGCGTACCCTGCAGGCGTACCCTGCAGACGTACCCTGCAGACGTACCCTGCAGACGTACCCTGCAGACGTACCCTGCAGACGTACCCTGCAGACGTACCCTGCAGACGTACCCTGCAGACGTACCCTGCAGACGTACCCTGCAGACGTACCCTGCAGACGTACCCTGCAGACGTACCCTGCAGACGTACCCTGCAGACGTACCCTGCAGACGTACCCTGCAGACGTACCCTGCAGACGTACCCTGCAGACGTACCCTGCAGACGTACCCTGCAGACGTACCCTGCAGACGTACCCTGCAGACGTACCCTGCAGACGTACCCTGCAGGCGTACCCTGCAGGCGTACCCTGCAGGCGTACCCTGCAGGCGTACCCTGCAGACGTACCCTGCAGACGTACCCTGCAGACGTACCCTGCAGGCGTACCCTGCAGACGTACCCTGCAGGCGTACCCTGCAGGCGTACCCTGCAGGCGTACCCTGCAGACGTACCCTGCAGACGTACCCTGCAGACGTACCCTGCAGACGTACCCTGCAGACGTACCCTGCAGACGTACCCTGCAGACGTACCCTGCAGACGTACCCTGCAGACGTACCCTGCAGACGTACCCTGCAGACGTACCCTGCAGACGTACCCTTCAGACGTACCCTGCAGACGTACCCTGCAGCACCACAATCGATGTGCTACACTCTTAAACAACAACATGTTTCTATGTAGCTACTACATTTGACTTCCCAGCGTGTCCCCCGCTCCTCATCGGCTGGTTGAAAGAAATGAAAAACGTTAAGCTTCAGCTGGATCACTGGATCACTGGATCACTGGATCACTGGATCACTGGATCACTGGCGTTCTGCTCAGGCGTCTTCGTGGGCCGGTTGAAAGAGATGAAAAATGTCCTGATGGACTCCAGACGGAGCGCCGGACGTTCGTGCACGTGTGTTTGCTCCGAGGTCCACGTGGTCTACTAGCTGAAGATTCACAGATTGGTCTGGAAGTCCGGTTCTGCTCCCGGGGCGCCGATCAGAACTTTACTGAACCTCTGAGGGGTTTTTTTCAGCAGAAGGAAACAAGTAGCCCTGTTGCCTTCTGGGAAATGTAGTATTCAACCTTTATTTATACAGTTAGTCCCATTGAGCGTCGGGGACTCATTTACAAGAGAGACCTGAGTTATGAATTATGAGCAGGAATACAGTGGAGGATTACTGAGAGAAAACTACAAAATGGCAGCACCTGTCTGAAATGTTTTATTTTTTATTAACATTTTACTGTACAGACTGCATCCAGTACTGTCCCAATAGCATAATATTTTTTTCTAGTATTATTATTATGGACTGTACGTCCACAAACCGCAACAGAGCGAGTCTGCAAAAGTCAAACCACAAAGTAGCGAGGGACTACTGTACTTTGTACTTTTTAGTATTTATTTACTCCTTTATTGTTTTTAGTTCAAGCCTCCTGCCCCGGTGAAGAAGACCAACTCTCCTGCGTCGATCGTCTCATCACCGACGTCTCATTTACCTCAGAGGGCACCGCCCACTGGTAAGGCAGCGCAGCGGCGTCGTTCAGGCGGCTCAGGCTGATATTCACATTTAGCAGCTTTCTGCGGTGGTGGCAGATTGTTTGAAATACCTAAAGGCTTGGCCCTACGTTATACTTTGTGTGTGTGTGTGTGTGTGTGGCGGGGAGGTTTACAGAAACACAACAACAACAAGATAACTCTAATTGTAAAACCAGATAACGGAAGTTATCTGGTTTTATGATGTTGACCCAGTTAAAACCGAAATTAAAACTGACCTAATGTGTGGCCACTAGGTGGCAGCAGAGCAAATAAAGACTCTTTGAAAGTACAGTACTGTACTTAGTGAGGGGTCTGCAACCTTTAGAGTCCAAAGAGCCATTTTAGATTTTACCTCACGGAAAAATAAGAGACACAAAACCCACTTTAATTAGAAATAAACTCAAATAACTACTGTACTACATATAAAAACCCATAAGTTTTACATTCAGACAGAACTATAAGAGTTTAATGACATTTAATGGGTCTGCAGTGGAAGTGGTCTCCAGCTACAAATACTTGGGTGTACACTTGAATGATAACCTCAGCTGGAGCAACAACACCACCAGCCTGATCAAGAAAGGTCATCAGAGACTCTACTTCCTCAGACGGCTGAGACGTGCTGGTCTGAGCAGCCCAGTTCTCACCTCGTTCTACAGGTGTGCAGTGGAGAGCATCCTGTGCTCCAGCATCAATGTGTGGCATGGAGGCTGCACAGTTGAAGAGAGGAAAGCTCTACAGAGAGTGGTGAAGGCTGCACAGAAGTCTGTTGGAGTCAGACTCCCCACCATCGCGGACGTTTACACCTCCAGGTGCAGGAAAAGAGCCACCTGCATCATGAAGGATCTCACTCACCCAGCACACTCGCTCTTTGCCCCACTCCCCTCAGGACGGAGGTTGAGGAGCATCAAATGTAGAACCACTAGACTGAGGAACAGCTTCTACCCTGAGGCTGTCAGACTCATGAATAAATAAATAACAAGAATAAACACTGCAAAATATCACATCATGTTGATGCTGATCTGTTTCTTGTTGCTGCGTTTCACCTGTGACCATCTGCTCATAATGACTCATGTTCGTGCTGCTGTTTATAACGATGTTTTTCTACTACATTAGGGCTTAGAGTATTACTAGCTGATGCTTCTCTTAGTTAATCCTAGAATGTTATTACTGTTTTTCTCTTGCATTTGTTGTTTCTCTTGTAGTTGTTGTTGGATGTAACTGGGACCCCGTGTACATAATTTCGTTTTCATCACATGTACTACATGCGGTGCAAATGACAATAAAGACTCTCTGACTCTGACTCTGACAATGATTTTGTAATGGTTTTAAAACTGTTTCAGTTTAAAAAGGGCCAAAAAGAAAAATTATATTGTTTTGTATTATTTGGCTAAAATTAATTGTCTGGTTCATGGTAGTATGTGGGAAATGTAAATGGAAAATTCATTCCTCTGTTGAATTCATTGGAGTGTGATTTCTGAGCTAGTGATCTTTGATCGATTATTCTTGTCTTGCAGTTCAAAGGTCACAGAGTGATGCAGTAAAATTATAATACGTTTTAAATACATTTTCTTTTGTTATTTTTCCGACTACAGTTTTATATATTCTTTATAGAAAATGGTAACATTTCAAAGTTTATGTGTTGAGCGCTTATTTACCGAGTGTGTCTCGATTGGTTATGTCTGAGGTAAAACGTGTGGCCTCTGCTCGTCCATTGCAACGCTGGACGTGACAGAAGTAACTCCGTGTCTGTTTTCACTTTTCCCCCTTGAAACATTTTCACATGTCACAACACCAAAAAAAGACCAACATTAAAAAGAGGACATTTTTCTGTATTCACACTCAGATTAAATTTCAACAACAATAAATACTTATGTCCTCTCTATATTTGCTGAAAACAATAATATGTCTGCCACTTTGAAATAAGTTAAGAGTAATTATTTTAAAAAGGCGCGTTTCTTGCATATTTACAGTACTTTCCGCCGTACACATAGCACCGCCGTATAAGTCGCATCAATCCAAATATGTCCAATAAACTGGAAAAAAAACATAAATAAGTCACTTATATAAGTCGTATAAGTCACGTCTATTATGCGTCACTGCTGACCATCTGGAAATGTGGGACGGTGTTGTGCCAAAAATAGATTGCCTGCCATATGGCGGCCACGGGGGTGTGTACCGGAGGACTTTAACAATAATTTAACAAAATTTACACTTATAAACAATTATTTGTTTGCTCCAAATTATAGTAAAGGTGCGTCTCAGTTGAACTTTTCCTTAATAAATTCACTCTAATGGTCAAATCAGCTGCATTTCGCCTGGTTGGTGAGGCGAAATGCAGCTGATTTGATGTTTGCTCCAGGAGTTGCTGAGCAAGACGAAGATGGCTTGGTATGGCAAGCCAAGTGTCTCATTAATAACCACTTTTAGCTATTAGTGAGACACTTGGCTTGCCATATTAGTTGAGGGCCCTCGAGCAGCTGAAAATGGTAGTGTTCAATATTTTCCATGTCAGAATGAATGAAATTGTCAAGATCTCAGCCAAAAATTGGTTTATAAGTATGGGGAAAAAACATGTATTAGTTGCTTCAGTGTGTAAGTCGCAAGACTTGCAAATTTATGCAAAACGGTGCGACTTATACGGCAAAAAATATGGCAGTTTTTGCTTATTCCTCATAAAAAGAGCAAAAAAAAAAAGTTTTAAGCTCAATCATCCAGGTACTGCAGATAACAACAAAAAAAGTTTAAGTCATATCTCCCTCAAAGAAACTGGTCCAGATGACATGATTTAACCTTTTTTATTCATAATAAGAACAAATATCTTCATTTACTTTAACAAATATTTTAAAGCTTTTATTAAAAAGGGTCACACTGTGTTACAGGGAATTGGATGAATGAAGTGTCAACAAGCTAAAAAAACCTGATTCTTACATTTTACACCTCATCATTCTGTTACAGGTGGTTTTTATCACTTGTTGCAACAATTGGACATGAAAACCACTAAAAATACATTTTCAAATTGTAGTTTTAAATATAAACATGATTTATTTCCACATCATCTTTGGTCGAAGCCTCAGAGAGTCACATGTCACTGTCGAGCCGCAGCTTGCAGACCTACTCACTAATCCCTAAGTCTTATCAGTTTACATCATTTTCCTTAAATACTGCTAGTTTCCATCTGATCCACAAACAGCCCTCTCACTTTTTAGCTCCAGGATAAATTTGTGACAAGTATTTTTATTTATTTATAAAATACAAAGGTATTTTCTTGTCTTCAACTTTAAACCTTTAACAAAAAGTAAATTCAAAAAGATGCAATAGAAATCAAGAAGTAACAGTTGCAGTTAAACAAATTCAATGTTTTTTCTTTTTGATGAATTTGTTTTGTTTATTTTAAATGAATGAATAAATGAAAAAAAAATACATTTAAATGATATATTTTAATTCATTGTATGAACTACAGAAACGCTCACCTTCTTGAATTAATCATCTTTCTTCCTCACTGAAGGATACTGCTCCGGTAAGGTGTCCACGGCAGGTTCAGTCAAGAGTAATCCCACCGGCCTCGCCAGCCCACCATCAGGGTCAGCACGCACGCACGCACGCACACACACACTGATGATGAAGTGTTTTACATTTGAGCTCATACTGGTTTAGTCGCTCGTTTGACTGGAAATTGTGGTTCACACGACGACTGTTTAGTCTCTTCTTGGGGAAGGTTGTGTTTAAACAGAAATTTAAATCAGAATTCCAATAAATAAATCAAACGTCAAAAGATTTAACTTCACTTTTTCACTTATGACTCAATAAAAAATATCATGACTTCAATATTGCCCATGGATTCCTTATTTAAAACAGTTGTATTTAAATAACTGCACCTTTTGGAATGATAGGCTAAAGGCTATTATCTTGTAAAATATTAAAAGTTTGAAGCCACTTTGTGCTAAACATTTGTTCAGTGTTGAACCCACGACCTGCTGAGCCTGACTGTGTGCATCAGGGTTATTCAACTGGTGGCCCGGGGGCCAAATCAGGCCCACGGATGACCTCTGTTTGGGTTCATTTTAAATAAAACTAGATATTAAATCATAAAACAAACTAATAACTTGATGACGTGTGGCCCCTGGGCTCCTGGCCTTCAGTAAGTGTGGCCCCTGAGCAGTTTAGTTGAACAGCCCTGGTCTACGTGCTGCTGTAGAGCTCTTCGGTGTGTACAGAGCAAAGCCTCGACGTGGTTTACATCCTGCAACTCGTCTGTTTTCCTCCATGCCTCTGTCAGTGTGGGAGCCAAGGCCCGAGTCGTGAGCTCCGGCTACGGAAGCATGAAGCCCTTTCAGGCAGGAGCAGGAGCCAACAAGAAGAAGGTCGACGCCCACATATCCAGGTGAATGAGCGCTATCCACTGGGGGGGGTGATCTCCTCTGCTCCCCTGTGGTTGTTTTATGCACTGCATGAACACACCTGCACTCACTGATTTATGATTTTAGTTTCATCAGATTAGATGATCCGTTGTTGGAGCAGGCGCGTGCTAACATAATAACTAAAATCAGCTGATCAGGACTGGTGCTTTGGAGCATTTGTCTCCATCTGATGGGACCACACATGCAAAATTCACTTTTTAATGTTTTTTTTACTCAACTTTGGGTATGTACTTCATAAAAAAAACAGTCCTAAGGCCAAAAAAATGCACCCAGTGGTTTATTTACTCTAAGTAGATTTATTTTAGGTTTTGTTTTCAAATCCTGCGGTTTGTGACGTCACAAACCGCAGCCACAACCCACCTCAAACCTGAATCCAGCCCCTCACCTAGCAACCCCTGTTTAGGCTCAACCCACTTACCATACCATACCATTTTATTTATAAAGCACTTTAAACAGGAACAAGTCCACACAAAGTGCTGGACAAACAAACACGCAACAGGCAACACAGACAATGAAGTACAACACGAAAAACACTTCAGTATTTAATACGTGACGGTTGTTTTTCCTGAGTTCATGTCAGCACAATGGCTAAAAAAGTCACAGAGTCCAGCCAGCTCTCATAGTGCTGAGACAAACTGAGCGACAGACTCACCCGGTCGCTGCGTCCTCTGACGAAACTCAAAGCGGCTCCGTCCGGAGCTGAAATGAGTCCTCAGTGCGGCCGTAGCCGTGACGTATTTATTGTCCGCTAACGTGAGCGTTGCGAAGATTCTCTGCCCTTCCTAGACCAGACAATGGCAGAGGAGCGCGCACTATGCAGATTTAAAATTGATAGTTTTCAGATGGGAGTCTTGAATGAACAGCGTTTATTGCCTTCTCTGTCCTTGGCAGCATGTTGCAGTGTGTGTGTGTGTGTGTGTGTGTTGGTTTATGTCTCATAGCAGGCCAATACACCAGACTACGTCCCGCTAAACCACATTGACAAACCTGTATGTGTGTGTGCGTATGTATGTGTGTGTGTGTGTGTGTGTCAGAACCAGAGTCGGGCCAGAGCCCGGACTCTCCTGCACAGATGCAGATTTATGGGGATTGTCGCATACACCGCTACGTCCCGCCAGGTCAGTGTGTCCAAAAGCAAATAATCCTCAAACGCCGTCAGCCATCTGTCCCACGGGACACGCAGGAAAGGTTGCAGTGGGGGTAACATGTTCGGACATCCTCGTCTGCCTTTGGAGGGCGGAGTTAATGTAAACAGATTTTTGAAGGGCGTGGCCTTCAGAGCTCATTATCATAAACAGCACGTTCAGAACGGAAGTAAGAAAAGGCACAACTAGAAAGGGGATATTTTATTATCTAAGAATAATTTTGTGTATTAAATTGAATGAACATGGTCTGGGTAGCCCACAGACATACCATAAAAAAATTTAAAACCTATATTTGGTCTCCTTTAAAATTACTGTTCAGCTTTAACGACAAACAACTTAACCGATACCGCTGCGTAATAATAATAATAATAATAAATTTAATTTATAACGCACTTTTCATTAATAAAAATCTCAAAGTGCGTACGTCCTGATACACTGATGGTACGTCCAGACCGAACAGCGTTTCAACTTCCAAAAAGCTCGTCACGCACGCAAGTGGACGCACTTGGTGTCCAGACCAGAACGCCAGAACGCGAAACTGCTGCTGGGTGTGTGGGAGGAGCTTACCGGTATACCGAGTCCTCACTGCACTCCGCCAGGCGAGGAGCTTTTTATTTCTGTCTCTGTGGAGCAGACTTGACTGGTCGTGAAGGACTTGTCGCGAACACACAGCTACAATGAGTTTCTCTTCCATAGTCCATGACTCCGCGGGTTTTTTCTGTGTCCCACAAACAATACGTCACATAGTTGCGCAATCGTTTCCGCGTCACATAGGGACTCTCCCCCTCTCCCCCTGACCCCCTCTCTTCTCCCCCGACTCTCCCTGATCAACCAATCAGGGAGAGTTGAACGGCGTTTGAACCGCAAAATCTTCAGCTAGATCAACGCGTGCTTTGGAGGCTGACGCGGGTTCACGTGCACGGAAAAACGCTTTCCATCACGCTCAACACGCACGTGACGTGACGCCCGACGCCAAGACGCGGCTGGAAGCGCATCCCCCATTGACTTTGAATGTAAACTGGACGCTCCTGCCGTTGAAACGCTGTTCGGTGTGAATGCACCATGAGAGAATTCAATTTTTACGTCGCAACATCTGGAGTGTTTAACCTGAAACTTAAGTCGCAACATCTGGAGTGTTTAACCTGAAACTTACGTCGCAACATCTGGAGTGTTTAACCTGAAACTTAAGTCGCAACATCTGGAGTGTTTAACCTGAAACGTTCCTCCCAGAGTCATAAAAACCAGAAGGATCAACGTCTGTGAAGCAGCACCAGGGGCGGATCTAGAAAAATATTTATGGGGTGGCAAGAGGGTGGCAAGGATGTTTCAGGGGGTGGCAATACCCTCCCCCTCCACACACATACATATATATACTGTACAGTATACAGGTAGTCCTCGACTTACGACGCCCCCGACTTACGACGTTTTGGACTTACGAACGCATCTCATTATAAAAAATATAAAAAATATATATATTTTTAATAATAAATAAATAAATGTACAGTACTGTACAGTTACCAAGCACTTAGCCTATCCTAACACAGTTAAGGAGTGAGTTGAATTGTCTCCCTCCTCCCTAGCAGGCTCCATTCACATGAAGGGAGCTAGCTCCCTTCATGTGAAAGGGAGACAATTCAACTCACTCCATCTTTAAAAACTGTGTTAGGATAGGCTAAGTGCTTGGTAACTGTACAGTACTGTACATTTATTTATTTAAAAAAAAAAGGAATTGTTCTTACGAATTTTCGACTCATGAACGGCTCGTAGGTACGGAACTCGTTCGTAAGTCAGGGAATACCTGTATATATAAATAAAATTATGCAATGTAAAGGGAGAGACATGAAACAGCCGAACTACAGGCAGCAGAAATACAGGTGTGTTCAGTCCTCTTTTCATTTCATTTCTCACTTCACGCCACTCAGTCAGAACTTGACGTCTTGAGTCAGTTGTACATTGTGCTTCTTCTTCTTTAAATTTATTGGCAGGTGGCAAGAGAGTTAGGTGAGCATTACCGCCACCAACTGGTAAGGAGTGTGGAGCATATGACTACTGTACATTGTGCTACATTCAATGTTGTCGGAAAACATATGTTTGCGTTCGTAATGTCCAGCTGGGGTGGCAAACAGGGTGGCAAGGCACTCTGTTGGGGTGGCAACTGCCACCCCATGCCACCCCAGTAGATCCGCCCCTGAGCAGCACAAACGTAGAGTCTACCCAAAGTCCTTTGTTTAGACAGCCTCGTCGGTAACTCGAGTGCATCAATTCTTCACTTGCTTCCCTGTGTTTTATTTTACTTTTTTAATGTTTTATTTCTAGGAATGATGTCGACGGCGGAACGGAGGGCAGGTTCTGTCACGCCTGCGGCACCAAGTACCCCGTGGAAGCTGCAAAGTTCTGCTGCGAGTGCGGGATCAGGAGGATGTACATCTGACGGGTCGGGGGAGCAGAGGGAAGCAGGGGTGCACCCACGTGCACGTCGGAAAATCTCACCAAAGCAGACAAAACATTACAGACGAACACAAGGTCCAGGTTTTGTTTCAAACGTGTGTCCCGGCAGTTGAGCTTTAGCTGAATTATTTTCCCATGAAGGGTTAATGCATAGTATTCTCCTGGGCGGATATATATATATA
>JBBPBX010010495.1:9943-39943 GCA_038048925.1 Garcialebias charrua
TATATATATATTTTTTTTAACAAATTCGTTTTGATCATTTTCTTAAATGTAAACATTGACTTGGCATTTTTAACTTCATTCTCCAAAACATTCCATAATCAAATTCCCTGGATTGAGGTAGACCGTCCCTTCAAACTAGTTCTGAGTTTTGGTTTTACAAATATCTCTGTCCCCTTAAGATTATAACAACTTTGTGTTTTAACAAAATGCATTTGGATATTTAAAGGTAATGCGTTATTCTGAGCCCTATACATAACAGATAAAAATTAAAATCTACCAAATCATGGAACTACAATAACTTCAGTGGATAAAATAATGTACTTGATGGGTGACAGTAATGCTTTCTGGTGAAAATTCTTATAGCTACATAGATGAAACCAGATGAGAACAGTGCCTTCTCGAAGCTTCTCCCACTCTGCTGTTTCTTCTTCAGCTCCCCTCGTCTAACAGGCCTTGGTTGTTGCATTGCCTCCATTTTCTATGACAGTTTCAAATGCAGACTTTGGCCTGCCAGCATTTACTCTTCTTTTGAATTGCAGTTGTCTGTGGCAGAGCATGTATGATTTGCTGTTATCTATCGTCCACCTAAAAATAATGATACTTTCAACAATTTTTTAAAAAAAAATAGGGGACTCTATCCCAAGATTTAATTAAAGCTGCAAGCAGCATTGAGGCCCTCACAGCAAAGCGCTGCTCCGGCCTTATTGTGGCCACCATGCGAGCTCCAGCTAATCCGCCCGGTCGCTATCTCGAATGCTCTCGTGCCTATCCCGCACCTGTTCGTCAGGGTGTGCATTTGCCAAATCTTCTAAATCACCTGCAAACTCAGAGGTTCCAGCAATGCCTCCCGGTCGCAATGGTGAACACTCCCATTCTGTTCCTGCACACGTCAACCAGAGTGCACATTCTGCCTATATCAGTATGAGTCCAGCTGCAAGCCTTCCAAGTTTGGCTGAAATGCAACTTTCCAGACAGGATTTTTTGGGATTTCCTTTTTTGTGGTGAATGTTTGATGAGCACTTCCATTAGGCTTTTCCACATGTCATATGTGGTAATCAACAGTTAGCGAATACAGTGTCAGTCTTATATGTTACGCAGGACAAAGCTGGAAGAGTGACCCAATAGTCGTGAGTTTCTTGTATTACTAGGCGGGGCTTAAGTGATGTCAAGAATCAACAATACCAATTTTTCTCCAAGTGCTCATTGATCAAGTACAAAAAATCTGGTGCAGATGGGATTATGTATCACTGAGATGGGGGGCACACTGAAGTAAATTTTTCAACAACAATACCAATGGGTATAAAAGTACTCACTGATGAAGCACCATAAATCTGGTGCGGATCGGTTACTGATATGTAACTGTTGGAATAATGTAGGTGGTGCACTTAAGTCAAATATTAAACAACCATATCAGTGTGTTTAGAAGTGGCCACAGATAACGCACAATAAATCTAGAAGAGATCGGATGGTCTGTCATAGACATATAACAGTTTGAATTATCTAGGGGCGCACTGGAGTCAAAAGTTAAATAATAATAGAAAAGTGTGCAGAAGTGCTCACTGATGACATACAATAAATGTGATGCATATTGGATGCCATCTCACTGATCTGTAACTGTTGGGAGTATTGTAGGGGGTGCACTGGAGTGAAATTTTAAACAACCATACCAATATGTTTAGAAGTGCCCACAATAAATGTGGAATAGATCGGATGATCTATCAATGAGCTATAACAGTTTGAATAATGTAGGGTGTGCACTGGAGTCATCTGTTAAACCACAATAACAATGTGTGTAGAAGTGCTCAGTGATTAAGCACATTAAATCTCGTCCACCTCGGATAATGTGTCACAGAGACATAACTTTAGTAATAATATAGGGGATTTTGTGGAGAGTATTGGCCTCTTATTATGGATGCCTGTTGAAGTGGTGGATAATGATCGATCGTAGCGATTTTGGTGCACCTTGGTTCAAATCTGTGGAATTTAGAGCCAAACGTATGGCGACAGCATCAAATCTTAGATTGTCATGCCACCACTCCCACATCCTCCAGCAAAAACTGTTTGTAATTTAAAATAGGTCAGACCAACCTGTTACAATATATGTCTTCTAACAAAGGATCATCCTGATTAGTTCAAGGGTGTCAGAGAGGGAGCCTTCCAAGTTAAAGAAAGTGACTTCCTGTTCTGAGGGGGTGGGACTTCGATGACATCGCAACATGACACAAAGGATCATCGCGCATCCAATAGGGATGACTCATGGCAAGTTTGGTGCATTTCGTTCTTTCAATGTGAAAGTTATAGTGGATTGAAATTTATTGTGTGAAGCACAAATTTGAGGCCTTTCCACAGCCCTTTAGCATAAATGAAACCGTAAGCTTTTGATAACTTTTACTGCCCAATGTGTTAAGGGCATATTAACCAAGTTTGAACGCAATCCTTCAGTATTACATTACACCCATTATGTTCCATTATTTGTATTCATTTAATTCTGCCTTATAATGTGAAATGTGACACAAGGCAGAACATTTTTCTCTCGGGCTTTGTTTTCACTAGGGAACAGTTACACGCCTGCACAATTCAACAGACCCAACATTTGATGTTTACATTGAAGCTGATAGTTTGTTGACAGAAAGGAGGGTCACGTGGTAGTGTAGGTGGTTCCAGGGCGGTCCCGAAGCAGTCCAAGGCGGTTCCAGGTTCCAGGAGGCGGTGACGACATCCGGGGTTTTAGAACCGTGGCCCTGCCTTTGAAGATTGGTGTGTGGACTTGTGCTCGGTGAGAGGTCTGTTGTTGCTGTAAGGTTTATTCTTATTATGTACAATAAACCTGCATAAAATTGCACATTCGTTTCAGAGCTTCTTTCAACCTTTTGAATTTGCAACAATTTGGTGACCATCGACGTTGGAGGTTGTGAAGGGAGACGATTTGGAGGGTTTCCCCCCACCGGAAGGGACGAGCACGCGCGCAGTCAACAACCGGTGCTTCACAGAGTAGGTGAGCAGAACTCCTCTTACACAAAACTTCTGCGTTTGGACACACTAAATTATTTGTTGACTGAGGGCTGTTTGTCTCCGGGTGGGCCAATGGTTTATTGTGTTAGCAGCTAAAAGTAAAAAAAAACGTGAACTACTGTTGGTATTTCATTTGAATGTGCATTTTTTTTGCGGGTTTCGTACATGTAAGTAAAGTGAAAAGCACATAGAAGTCCACACACGCGCAGGGATAATTTACGAGTGCCTTAAGTTTGCCTTTTTCCCCCTCTATGAGCTCCGGCTAGGAGACGCTTTTTTTCCCCTTTCTTTTGGACTCCGGGACGCTGTGGAGCCGAGGCCAGATCGTGAAATCCGGGACTTTGTTCGCCGTAGAGGTCACACTGGCTTTAATCCGGCACATGCTCGCCGTACAGAGTGGTCTGGCCGCTCCGGGTTCACAAGTTGCCGTGCATGTGATTAAGTTCACAAACGGGACCTGTGTTTGCTGTAGAGTCACTTCTTTCCCTTCCCTTCCCAGTTGAAGTTGATTACCGTCTTTTCCGGTGTATAGGTCACAAACTTTTTATTTTTATTTTCATTTATTATTTTTTTTACTTTCTTTTGTTTATTTATTTATTTTTTTCCTTTCTCTTAGACACTTGTGACCTGTACTCCGGAAAGTGCTGCATACACGCAAACAAAGGCAACAGGGAAAGATTATTTATTTTCATATATTGTTTTGTGGGTTGTTGGATGCAGAGGGCTGGCTGGAACCTGCACATGCAGCTGTCACACGGCCAGTCTCCCCCACTGATTTACTGCGGTTCCTACAGATAGGGCTCCCCTCCTCCCAGTCAGTACCAGGATGGAGACATCTCCTCCCCTCCTCCCTTCCCCCCCTCCTCCCCCCGCCACAGATGGCCTCTGGAAGTTCTGGTCCAGGGACCGGCTCAGGGCTGCTGTTTGTTCCGTTAGTTTTGTTCAGTGCTGCTGTTAAAAAGACTCCGGAGTGCAGTTGTTAGTTAATTGACAGTTAACAGTTTGCCCATTAGACAGATTTTTTATTTTTATTCTCATTTATTGCGTTTGTGAGTGTAAAAGCCAGGGAGACAGGAACCTGGTCTGGGGATGTGCCCGAAGCAGTTTCGCAGATGCAAGCTGCTGGCCCGAACTCAGATTTATGGCTTCTAACAAGATAACACTTTCCTGTTGGTACCTGACACGAAGGGAAAGAGGTACCGGGAAGGAGACATCTTCTCCACTCCTCCCTCAACCCCCCCGTACGCGCCTGTGAATCTGCCTTGCCAGGCACAGATGCCTCTTTCATCCATAAATCTCACTGAGTTGTCTCCCTGGTTCTGGTTTTGGACCTGCTAAAGGGTCCCGCTCAGGGTTTCGGCTGATAACGGGGAGTTTTACATCTTAATCAGCTCAGGATGGGACTATAAGAGTTACTGTTTATTAGTGTAGTTACTTCAGTGCTGCATTTGAGAAAACTCCAGAGTACAGTAGTTAAATTGAAACCTAAACGTTATCTGTTTATTTCTTCTTGGGCAACTTGCTGGACGGGGGACCACCCCACATCTGTTCTGGGCACTACAGATTACTTAGACTCTCAAGAGACGTCCTGCAATTTTTTTAATGAAGTTACGAAAGGGGTTTTGTGCCTATATTTTTGTTTTTGTTGATTTCCTTCTGTGGCAGTCTGTTGGACAATATACTGTAATCATTGTCCTCATGATGCAGTACTGTTTTTTTTACTGATATGTGCTTTTCACTCTCAGTGTTAATGGTACATTTCAGATTTTTATAGGTGAGGTTCCCATGAACATGTTGGCAAATGCTATCTTACCTGTTGCAGGTAGCTTTTTGCATTGCCTAAAGGAGTACATGCAGGGTTAATTTCACGCCATTAATTGTTACGTTTCCAGTTCTCATCACTTCAGCCTGGTGGGGTGCAGGTCATGTTTAATGACATATGAACATGGCCTGTGTAATAGTGGTTTGGAGTACTTTGGTGGTTTATTTTTATTTTATTTATTTGTTTTTTATATGTGTATTTCTTTTCTTCTTGGAGGACTGCCGCTTGTTTGTTCTGCAGGACGTGTTTGGCCTTCTGTCCTGCCTGACAGAGTCCAGAAGGGAGTCTTCTCGTTGCTGGCAGATGTGCTGGTGTGTTCATGACTTATACTGCGGGAGGTGACTTTATTTAGGTGTTTTCTGAGGATTTCAGCTTGGCATCTAATCAGTGAATGCTGCAGGTGTTCCATGACGACGTTTGGTTAGCAGTTAATTATTTCTACTTGGTGGTGGATTTCACTTATACACAGATATGCAGCTCTCAATTTACAATTTTATTCCTCACCCTACAACATTTGCATTGCTCAGTACACTCGTTTGCATACACCTAGGTTCCCTCAACCATAGCATGGACTAGTTGCATCATGACTCTCTGGTTTTGAACGCCATTCTTGGATAGTTCACATGTTGTGCTGTCATTGAAGTTAGGTTTTGCTGACAACTCCTGTTGGCACCTGCACTGGACTGCACTGAACTGCCGAATTGCGTTGTGTTCAGCTGAGCTGTACGCTGACACTGCATGCACTGAATAGCCGAAATGCATCATGTTCAGCTAAAGCCGCAAGCTGTCATGACTCATACCTGAACTGTTACATGGAGTTTTACGTTTTTGCACCAGTTTCAACTCAAGTCTATGAACTGTGGTCTACACCCACTGCTGAACTCTTCACATCTCCTATGGGGTCTAAAGAACTCATGAAAAGTGAAAGTCAAGCTGGGAAATGTCACTACCAAACATAGCAGCCTGGCTGATATTTCAGCTGACCATGTGATCTTCAGGTGGTGATTCAATAACTACAGTTTTTCATGATCAGTACTATCTTTGCTATGGTAGAACCTCACACACACTCATTACTCATACATACATGTACAGATCTCACTGACACCTGACCTGCATGGCCACACACGTTTTTGTTTCATCCTTCACGTACTCACAGTACGGTTGTTCGGTATGGGCACCTGTTGCGTTCCTTTTTGGATGTGTGTTTTTCTTTTTCTTTTTTTTCCTCACCTTTTTGACAGGCATAGGTAGAGAGTTCGAATGGCAGCGAGGCTCACAGTATTGGAGCAGGGTTCGAACTCTCTTACCATGGTGTGGATAGAGGGAGAGATGGAGTAGAGGTTGTGTTGAATAGGATGTAGTGGTGGTGAAGAATGTGTCAGATGGGTGATGTGTCTTATGGTGGAAGTCGTAAGTCTGATGCTGAATAGTTGGGTTCGGATGTTTTGAGTTTTTATTTTTTCTTTCTTGTAGAATTTCCATCTGCAGTACAGATGACGTTCGTGTTATGAGCGTTCCATTATTTTCTTTGTAACAGGATGTTTTTTGATTACCTCTTGTTTCAAAAGGGGATGACGAATAAGGAACATACTGTATAGTTAAACACACCATTTCAAATAACTAATTAGATCAACGTTTTAACTCTTCATACAGTGATGAGAGCTGGAAACAGTTATACATTTGATAAAGTTATAAAATATCATTTTAATAAGTGCCTAAAAACAGGTTGTTGGATAGTAGTTGCTCAACAAGATTCTGTTGAACCCACCTCTTGATCTGAACGTTTGGGGTAATTTATACAGATTTAGTGCTGACTTTTTCTTATTTTTTCATTTACAGGTCAAATCTGGACTTCTGATGATCGTGAAGGAACACGCAAAATAAGATTGTGAATAATTTATATCTGAAAAGGGGAAATGCACTTTACAATCACATGTTTCCACAGCTGTGATGGACAAGCAGAGGAACCTTACCATAACTGGGTTTACATTCCTCCCCTTTTCAGCAGATTAATTAATGTTGAATGAATGCTTAATGTTGCAGTGTAAACAATGAAGGGAAATCTATTTCAGTGCACCATTTTTTATCCTATAGGTTAACAGGTGGAACATGCTGCAGAGCAGAACTAATCACATTAACTAACAAACTAACCAACTAATCACTAATATATGCCAAGGTTTTCTCATTATTTGTTGAAACCTCTCAATTGTTGTTTACACCGTCTGTTGAAATTACATATGGTTATTCTTACGCCTGTGAAGTATGACTGTGAGTTTGATCCAGGAGGTCCAGAAAGGATTGAAGGTTGTTGAGATGAATGAGTCAGACAGAATGTGAATGTTACAGACAGATTAATGTGATTATATATATATATATATATATGTTTGTGCCTGGTGAATGTGCAGTACAATAGTTGTGTGTTGATAGATTTTTGTGTATTGATAGATTTTTGTGTATTGATAGATTTTTGAGAAAGGTGTACAGGGTTTTCACTACTTTTCTATAGATATAATTTAGTTTTATCAATTTTGATTCTTAGATTTGAACGATAATTAGAAATGTTTTAGAGGATACATTTTAGCTGCACCTTTGTTAAGAAGTATCAGAGTAGCCTAGCGGTGAATTTTACTGATAGGAAATGTTTGTGGTAGAACATTCTGGTACAGAGAATAATATATATATATATATATATATATATATAGGAAATGGATGTGAATAAGATAATTGAGTTTGACAGGTTATGGAAGGATTTTTGTGTTTTCTGTTCTGATCAGATTAATCATAGATTTAGTGTTAATTTCCTGAATGTGGTCTTAGCCCTTATCACAGACATCTCTGAATAAGAGCAGTTGAGCTTTTCTCAGATATCGGATTAGTTAACAGAGTAGTGTAGGGTTTTTCCCCTTACATGTGTCTATGATGAAGAAGATGAAGAGGCCTAAGCCATAGTTCATATTCTTTGCTAAGGTTAACACATACCAGAAATGCACACACTGGAGCAGAGTATATGCAATGTTTTGAAGTTGTTAAGAGTTGATAAATCAAATGGGTTTTTGAGAAAGTATTGAATTTATAAAGTCAAATTAAAGTCCAGTTGTTTTTATTGAACGCCTTTTTAAAGGTATTGAATTTAACTTCATTATTCCTGCATATACCCTGTAGAGGCGTGTTTTGTGAGGGACAGTCCGCACGGTTCTTTCTTGTTTTTATTTTTTGTTTGTTTGTTTTTGTATCTATTTTTGCCTTGTTTGTTTTTGTCTGTTTTATTGTTGTTCGTTGTTTTTGTTTGTTTTGTCTTGTTTCTATTTGTTTGTTACATTTGTTTTATTCTTTGTTTTTGTCTGTTTTATTCTTTATTTGTTTGTTTTGTTCTTATTCTGTTTCTTCTTGTTCTTTGTTGTTGGTTGTTTTCTTTGTTTGTACTTTCTTACCTTTACTTTTATTAGTTATTACCATGTAGTATTAATGATTATTTTTATATGAGGGTTTTATATTCTGGGTGGGTAACTTAGATGTAATATTGCTGTGGGTGGGAATGTTAGAGATTTCCAATGTGTATCCAGTTTTTAATTGCATTCTCACATAGAACATATAGGATTTTGTTGACATGATGTTTGTCATGTCAAAAGGGGAATTGAAATATATTTCTATCAGTATTACATTACACCCATTATGTTCCATTATTTGTATTCACTTAATTCTGCCTTATAATGTGAAATGTGACACAAGGCAGAACGTTTTTCTCTCGGGCTTTGTTTTCACTAGGGAACAGTTACACGCCTGCACAATTCAACAGACCCAACATTTGATGTTTACATTGAAGCTGATAGTTTGTTGACAGAAAGGAGGGTCACGTGGTAGTGTAGGTGGTTCCAGGGCGGTCCCGAAGCAGTCCAAGGCGGTTCCAGGTTCCAGGAGGCGGTGACGACATCCAGGGTTTTAGAACCGTGGCCTTGCCTTTGAAGATTGGTGTGTGGACTTGTGCTCGGTGAGAGGTCTGTTGTTGCTGTAAGGTTTATTCTTATTATGTACAATAAACCTGCATAAAATTGCACATTCGTTTCAGAGCTTCCTTCAACCTTTTGAATTTGCAACAGTGTCAGAGAGGGAGCCTTCCAAGTTAAAAAAAAGTGACTTCCTGTTCTGAGGGGGTGGGGCTTCGATGACATCGCAACATGACACAAAGGATCATCGCGTATCCAATAAGGATGACTCATGGCAAGTTTGGTGCATTTCGGTCTTTCAATGTGAAAGTTATAGTGGATTGAAATTTATGGTGTGAAGCACAAATTTGAGGCCTTTCCACAGCCCTTTAGCATAAATAAAACCGTAAGCTTTTGATAACTTTTACTGCCCAATGTGTTAAGGGCATATTAAGCAAGTTTGAAGGCAATCCTTCAAAATCCCTTGGAGGAGTTCGTTAAAATCCGCAAGTGGAAACGCCGGAAAATTACCCTTTGACCGACAATGTCCGACTTCCTGTTGGTTTTGGACCAGGGCTCCAAGAGACTTTTTTGTAGGTCCTGAGAAGATACAGATGCTCACAGAGTTTCAGAATTATCGGTCCAAAAATAGCTCAGGGCTTAGTTTTTGAAATATTCTAGGGGGCGCTGTGGAGGCTATTGGACAATTATCATGGATACCTGTTCAAGGGGTGGGCAATGAGCGATCATCCTAATTTTGGTACTGCTCGGCTCAAATCTGTGGATTTTAGAATGGAACGTATGGTGACAGCTTTACGTCTTACTTCGTCACGTCGCCATGCCCAATTGCTTCACCCGAAACGGTCAGGGTTGGAAAGCAAGTTACACCAACATGTCTTGGGTCACTGGACACACTGTCATCCTGATTATTTCACAGGGGTCAGGTCGGGACCATTCAATGTAAAACTTGACACTTCCTGTTGCCAGGGGGTGTGGCTTAAGTGATGTCATGATTTGACCATTCAGTCTTGCAGGGGACTGGATGTGGATGAATCACTGAAGGTTTGATGAATTAGGCAGTTTTTGTGTAGGTGCTATTTTCGTTTCGTTTTTCATGGCGAGATGTCCCATTTTGAGGTCTGGCCCTACCCCTTCAGCATGCTTCGAACCAAACCGTTTTGATAACTTTTGGTCCCCCATGTCTTATGAAGAAACTGACCAAGTTTGAAACCGATTGAGTGAAATCTCTAGGAGGAGTTTGTCCAAATGCAGAGGCTGTAAATCGCTAAAAAGGTGTGAAAATATAAACAGCCTTCCAAAATGGCCGCCTTCCTATTTATCATAAAACGTTGGTGCCAGAGGGTTTTCTGTGCATCTTTGTGAATTGGACAAGTGTACCAAATGTCATGCTTCTACGACAAACTTAAGTCCAACGCGGAGGTTATTTTGAAAATTTCTAGCTGGCGCTCTTGAGCCGTTTCTGTTGCGATTTTTGGCACGCCCCCAAAATATGTAAATTTTCCCCAGTCCTGATGCGGCTGCCCAATTTAGTGAGTTTTGGGATATGTAAAGGCCCCCAAAAGGTCAATTCATTTGGAGGAAAAAATTGTAGGTCGGGCCTGAACAGAGCGATTACAATAGGCCTTTGCAGCGCTTTGCTGCTCGGGCCTAATAAACTGTTGGTTTGTGGGGATTTTAATATTCATGTTTGCTGCCCTTCAGTTAACCTCTTATTTTATCTATATTTAATTTATTTTAACTATATTTAACTTATTTTAACCATTTTAATTTAGCACGGTCTGTGCATGGACCTACACAACTTTATGAGTATACCTTGGACTTTATTATTTTCCCTAGGCTATCCATCTCGTTTTGTGAAACAGCCAAGTCTGCTCTCTCAGATCACTTCCCTATCATTTTGGAATTCCCAGTTTCCCTAACAGCCAGTAGGCCTGCTCTAGTGTGACATTGGCATTGGATCTTCACCCCTGAGACAGACGGACTGTTTACTGCTGCTTTTATAGATTCAGTTTTACATTTCCAAAAAATGTTGTCCAGATGTCTACTTTATCGCTTTCCAAACCATTTGCTCTAAAATTTTGGACGTCATTGCTCCTTTTTGGTTTAAATCCACCAAACCAAGAGCATCATTGTGGTTAAATGATGCCACTTGCACTTTCAGGAAAAATACAGGAAAGCTGAACAGCAATGGAATAAAAGTACAATCTACTACCATCTCTAAAATTGGTTAGTGTTTTGCTAATTACCAGTTATCCGTTAGAGGCAAAATTCCAATATTTATCAGGCTTAATTTCAGACAGTATATTTTGTCATAGTGTTATTTAACTATTATATCTGCTGTTAACTCTGTCACTTGTGTTTTAGCAGATGCTACAGTGAGAACTTCCTAAATTTCTTCTAAGATAAATTGGCTACAGTCAGACAGTTAAACGGTTCTAATGCTGCCCCTGGTTTCTCTGTTGCTGCTGAAGCTTCAGTTGTGTTTGAACATTTTGAACCAGTTTCTCTAGTTAAGCTTACTGATGTTGCTCAACATATAAAACTCACCAATGGACTTTCTTCATTCTAAATTATTGAAAGAGGATTTTAATGCCCACATTTTAATGCCCACTGCATGGCAGGTGATCCCACACACCCACTACACAGCCGCTTTAGACTGCTGCCATCAGGGAGGAGACTGAGGAGTCTCCAGGCTCGTACCAGTAGACTGAGAGACAGCTCTGTTCATCAGGCAGTCAGAATGCTAAACACTCTGCCTGCTCTGCCTCCTCTCCCATTTGAACTGCCTTAACACAAAAAACTTTCTCACACATTACCACTCAACACAAAGTTTTTAACACTGGACTCTGTGTCATCAAACGGGTTATTCACTAAACTCTCGGTCATGTGCTCATTCAGTTTGCACTACTTCTCATATTTGCACTAATGTTTGTATTACATTACTGCCTATAGTCATTGAAGGAAACATGAGGGGAACCACCATATTGTGTCTTTAAACACATACGGTACCACCCAGATGTCAAGGATTTTATCAGGGGTCAGTATTAAGCTGACCTCTTTATCCTTAATTAATTACTTATTCAGATTGAATAGTAATTTCACGGATTCTTTTCTTTTTCAGTTTACCCAATATTTCTGTGATCTTTATGATGGATAAATAAATAAAGCCATTAAGTGACAGAGACGTTAACTTAGTTTGGTATGTCAAAGACACTACCATTTATTTAAAATAAATCAACTAAATTAACACCATTACACTTGATTGACATGATTTCACTTTCTTGCAATTTAACACGTCAGCACATTTAAATTGTAACACAACAGACATAAATATAGGATGTTAACATACTTAGTCTGAGATTCTATGACTTAAATAGTTTCCAGCTTAGAATTGAGGGGAAAGGAAATAGGAGGAGAGATGGTTTGAAGGAAATTGTCTTGAGCATGTTACCAGAAGTGACACTTCCCATCAGATTTCTGCTGAAATCCAGGTACGTTTGTAAACAGCTCTTTACCTTTGACGACGAGTCTGATAAAGAGATGACACCAGCCTTTCAGGCATACAGAATCGTTGCAGGTCCAGCACGTCTGAGCTGGTTGTTTACTTTCCAACGTCTCCTGGGATCCGCGTCGATCATCAGAAAATATGTCAGCTACTGGTTGACTTCAAGATAACTTATTCCATAAAGGAATTTAATTCAAAGTTCTGAGCTTGTACGCTCGGTTCAAGTGGACTCATAACAAACATGTTATCAGCCTTTAACTGGATGACGTGTCCTTAGCGTGTGACTAAACGTCCATCCAGCTCTTTGGGAAACCTCAGGTCTTGAAGTTTACCCAGCAGACTCTGAAATAATTCAGCTTAGCTTAGAACCTTAAGAAAAAACTCTGAGACTTGTCTCTTTCCGATTGGTTCGTGGACCAGCGAGCAGAGTTAGAGACACGTCAAAGACTTCACTTTAACGTTATCAGGGTTCAAGGTGAGAGTCAGAGCAGAGAGAAGTTGTTTAGAGGGTGTTGGAGCCGCTCTCATGAAAACAACGGATTAACTGTCTCATTCATTTCTAAACAAAACGGCCGGGCCTCTGTGACCCGAGACTTCAACTTTAACACAGCAGGAGTGACACAGTAATGTTTCACATTACAGAATAACACATAAAAGCACATATCATGAAAATGACAAAATGTTATTCTTTTGATTACATTAGAGTAAAACTAAAGAAGCCAATACTCTCTTTTGGTGACTATGTTCTCAGATTACAACTAATGGAATAATTTGTAGTAAATGTCTTGCTTTACTGAGAGGTCAGTAAAGGTCATCTCTGGAACAGTTCAAAAATACACAGGTGTATCAGAGTGGACACGGTCATGCCCACTACAGTCATACTACTGTTTACATTCACTGTTTACATTTATTAATACGGTTTACATTTATTACTACTGCTTTACATTTATTACTACTGTTTACATTTACACTACTTTTATCTACACTACTGCTGATACATATACAGTATTCTCTGACTAGCCTTATCTAAGGATGCCAAATGTGCCTTATGTGCCTCACTGCATATGCCACTTTGCCTATATACCAACATCAAATACCTCATACATATACTGTGTACATTAACTTATATGCTGCTGTGCCACTCTTTGCAAATGTCAATGCTAGAACCTTCAGTTTATTTTATAGATATACTTTTTATACTTTTTATACTACTATGCAAAAACTCAGGACAGTATTACACTTTTATTATTTCATTTTATGCTTATGTTCATTGGGTGTTTGGTGTTTTAGGGGTGTTTGGTGTTTCAGTGTTGGTGTAAATTTTCATACTTTTATACTATTATGAAAAAACTCAGGACAGTGTTACACTTTTACTATTTTATGCTTATGTTTATTAAATGTTTTAGTGTTTAGTGTTTAGATGGTTACTGTTGCACCGAGGGACTGAGAGAAACGCAATTTCAATCCTGTGTATGTCCTGTACATATTGCAGTTCTGACAATAAAGTTGACTTTGACTTTTGACTTTAATACCGTAGATTTTTGTGTCTTAACTTTTTTTCTCATCTTATTTTATGAACTGTCCCTGCTGTGATTAAACATGCTGTGGTTAGGCCCCTTCTAAAAAAACTGACCTTGACTCATCAATTTTATCAAATTCTATACCTATTTTTTATTTTGCCTTTTTTTAGCTAAAGTCTAAAGTCTAAAGCCATTTCTTCCGTGGTCCACACTGCTCTCACCCACATGGATCAGAAGGACTCATACGTGCGTCTGCTCTTTGTGGACTTCACATCTGCCTTCAACACCATGATCCCCCAAACTCTGATAGACAAACTATCTACACTTGGACTAAGCCCCTCTATTTGTAACTGGGTACTAGACTTCTTAACAGACAGACCACAGTCCGTGAAGATCCACAACTTCTCCTCCTCCACCATAACCCTCAGCACTGGCTCTCCTCAAGGATGTGTGCTGAGCCCCCTTCTGTTCACTCTGCTCACATATGATTGTACAGCCACACTTCCAGGCTGTCATATTGTTAAGTTTGCAGATGATACAGCGGTGGTGGGATGCATCACAAACAATGATGAGTCCAGCTACAGACAGGAGGTGGAACACCTGGAGAGCTGGTGCAAAGAGAATAATCTTCACATGAATGTGAAGAAGACAAAGGAGATGATTGTGGACTTCAGAAGGAACAAACACACCCACGCCCCACTGAAAATAGGTGGGTCTGCAGTGGAAGTGGTCTCCAGCTACAAATACTTGGGTGTACACATGAATGATAACCTCAGCTGGAGCAACAACACCACCAGCCTGATCAAGAAAGGTCATCAGAGACTCTACTTCCTCAGACGGCTGAGACGTGCTGGTCTGAGCAGCCCAGTTCTCACCTCGTTCTACAGGTGTGCAGTGGAGAGCGTCCTGTGCTCCAGCATCAACGTGTGGCATGGAGGCTGCACAGTTGAAGAGAGGAAAGCTCTACAGAGAGTGGTGAAGGCTGCACAGAAGTCTGTTGGAGTCAGTCTCCCCACCATCACAGACATTTACACCTCCAGATGCAGGAAAAGAGCCACCTGCATCATGAAAGACCTCACTCACCCAGCACACTCACTCTTTGCCCCACTCCCCTCAGGACGGAGGTTGAGGAGCATCAAATGTAGAACCACTAGACTGAGGAACAGCTTCTACCCTGAGGCTGTTAGACTCATGAATAAATAAAAATAAAATAAAAAATAAACACTGCAAAATATCACATTGTGCTGATGCTGATCTGTTTTCTTGTTGCTGTGTTCATCTGTGACCATCTGCTCATACAAACTCATGTTCGTGCTGCTGTTTATTTCCACTATATTAGGCTTAGTGTATTACTAGTTGATGTTTTTCTTAGTTAATTCTAGATGTTATTACTGTTTTTCTCTTGCATTTGTTGTTGGATGTAACTGGGACCCCGTGTACATAATCTCGTTTTCATCACATGTACCACATGCGGTGCAAATGACAATAAAGACTCTCTGACTCTGACTCTGACTCTGAAATGCTGTTTTTATGTGGTTACAATCTATTTTAGAAAAACGTGGCATTTTTGAAAAAAAAAAAAACAATTCAGTCTGTATATAGAACTCAACATATTACTGAATTAACCCTGATAAAGAATTGGCCCTGATAAAAGTTCATAATAATATTGCCATTTTATGGCTATTATGTGTCCTGATGCTTTCAATCCTGTGTATGTCCTGTACATATTGCAGTTCTGACAATAAAGTTGACTTTGACTTTGACTTTAGTATTGCTGGGCCTTAGCTGCTTTTGACAGAGTGGTCCATGCTCTCCTATGGTCTCATCTTCAACAAGTTGTTCACCTCCTACTTGACCCACAGAACTTTATCTGCCATGTTTGGTAATCTGGTTTGCTACACTGCTCTTAATCTTGTGGTGTGCCGTTGGGCTCTATTCTTGGTCCTCTCCTTTTTTCTCTGTATATGCTGCCACTTGGATCAGTTACAGCCATATACCACTTTTCTACCACATACTTATTTGCCTATGAAGCCGAAAAGCACTAACCCTCACACATATTTTATTGACTATATTACTGCCATTAAACAGTGGCTTCACCAACATTTTCAGTTTTTCAATGAAGGAAAGTTGGAGTGAATTTTCTTTGGTGATGCTGCTCACTGTAACTTTGGTGCTTTGACATCCAGTTTTAGACCCACAATTAAATTGCTGCTGATTACCCATGCTGCTGCTATTATTCATATCCATCTGCTTATGTTGACTCATGTTCAGGCTGCTGTTGTTACGCCATAATGTTTAACATTATTAGTATTTAGCGTATATCTCAGATCTTTTAACGTACAATTTGGCATTTGTTTAGCTCATATCTTAGTGTACCTGTATATCTTAGATCCTTATATACTAGGGGTGTAACGATACACAAAACTCACAAGACGAGACGAGAAAATCACAGATCTCGCGAGAACGAGACGAGATTTTAACATTAGTTCAAGAAAACTTCAAAGATCGGTTTTATGCCGCAAAAAGGCTTTTATTCTGTTTTAACATGTATTACAAACCCAACTGATGTCTTCATTTTACTGATTGAATCTCCTTAGACCTTAGAACGTTCAACTTTGTTAAAAAAATAGATATTCACGCAGGACTTTCCAAAAATTGAACATAAATATCCGCATCAGCGCTGAATCTGCAGCCGTCACTCACCAGTGTTGCCAGATTGGGCGGTTCACCGCGATTTTCCTTCTGCCTTTTGCGGGTAAAGAGTGCTTTGGGTGGGTGGGACTCTATCTGGCAACACCGGTCACACCGGTGTTTACACGCGTGTCTTTACATTCGGGGCAGCGTCGGCAGCGCCGGGACCCTCCATCAATGTAGAGGCGTCTCGTCTGCGGCACCGGGACCCTCCATCAGTAGTTGGGGCGTCTTCTATAGCAACTTCATCCGGCGAAGCCATGCTGTCCGTGACGCTGACTTGCTAGGGGCTCTGCTAGCGCTAGCATTAGCATCTCGCGAGACAACGTTACCTCTCAACGAGAGATATCGCGGGAGTTTAATATCGCGAGATCTCGTACAACGAGATCTCGTTACATGCCTATTATATACTGTTTCTTTTTATACTTTATATTTTTGCTATTTTTGGGGTGTAACTGGGACCCTGAGTACACAATTTTGTTCCACCTCATGTATCACAAGTGATACAAATGACAATGAATTTGACTTGAACTTGAAAACTTGGGGGTGACCTTGGAAAAGGATTTAAAATTGGACATTCAAATAGCCTCTGTGGTCAAGGCCACTTTTAATCAGTTACATCTTTTAACCAAGGTCAATCTTCATTTGTTCCAAAATGCTGTGGCCTGGCTTTTAACCAACACTCCCAGATGTGAGCACATCATCCCTGTTTTATTTTCTCTTCATTGGCTTCCAGTCCATTTTAGGTCTTGTCCCACCTTATTTAGCTGATCTAATAGCTTCTTGTGAGTGTAAGAAAACATTCAGGTCAAATGAAAAGGTCAACATTAATGTCAACTAATATGTTTTTACTGTTTTCCCAAAGTCCAAATTCAAACGCTGTGATAAATTAGCTTTTTCAGTCATTGCACCCAGACTCTGTCAACCAACTACCCCAGGACTTGTGCTCCATCAGTGATCTGTGTCTTTTTAAATGTAATCTTAAAACCATTTTATTAAGGCATGCTTTTAATACCTAGTAGCTCTATGGCACTTTTGTATTGTTTTTAATTGTCTGTTTTTGGCTTTTGTGTTGTGACGTACTTTGTGCACCTATTGGCTGTTAGAAATCACTCTACAAAATATAAATATTGATTGATTGATTGATTCTTAAAGACATTAACATTAAATTTAGTGTGGTAGTAGCTTAGAGTCATCCCTAACACATGCTCTAAGCACAATCATATTGTGTGAGATTCTTTTTCAAAGCTTTTGCATGTGGGCCATGTGCATTACTGTATATTCCGGCCGATAAGTCGCACTGCCCTATAAGTCGCATTGTCCAATTATTGCTAATAAATTGGAAAAATCCATAAACATGTTGCACCGCCCCATAAGTCGCACCTACGTTACCGCCAACGTAATGCGTCACCGCTGACGTGACGCGTCACCGCTCACAACCCGGAAATGTGGTCCAAGTGTTTTGTCCTGTTGCAAATCTCTGCCACAGGAGCGCACAACAAGGGCTTTAAGAAGATTAACACTTAAAAACAATTGTTTGTTTGCTTAAAATTATAGCAAAGATGTCTCTAAGCTGAACTTTTCATTAACAAATGAATGTAATTGTGAAATGAGCTGGATTTAAAAAAATAGTTTTGCTACGTGCAAAACCTGCACCCACCCGCACGGGTGGGAAACACTGCATATCTTTATAATTTAGCAGGATAAACACCTAAAAAATATATATTTGTTAGCTGACATTATAGTAAAAGTGTGTCTCTGTTTAACTTTTCTTAATACATGAATAAAATGGTAAATTCAGCTGAATTTAAATAGTTTTGCTACCGCATAAACAAAACGAGCACGAGCAGAACCAGACATGCAGTACCAGCGAACAGACCTGCATCTATTTTATTTTTGCAAGATACACACCTAAAAATATATGTTTTTTAGCTGAAATTATTGTAAAAGTGTGTCTCAGTTTAACTTTTCTTAATAAATGAATACAATGGTCAAATCAGCTGAATTTAAATAGTTTCACTACCGCATAAACAAAACGAGCACGCGTAGCACCAGACATGCAGTAGCAGCGAACAGACCTGCATCTATTTTAATTTTAGCAAGATAAACTCCTAAAAATATATATTTGTTAGCTGACATTTTAGTAAAAGTGTGTCTCATTTTAACTTTCCTTAATAAATGCACTTTGACGGTTACAACGAAATAAATAAAGCGGCTTTAAAATTACTACATGCTCACCCGCCCATAAAGATGACAGAAACAGATATTTATTTTACGGTTTTTATTCAAACCCATTAAACTCCTCATCTTCTGTGTTGCTGGCAAAAAGTTCTACCAGCGAACGAGGAAGGTTACCGGTGTCCAAAGGTCCCTCTATCTACTCCCCGCTCTCTGAGTCCTCAGCTCCAGCCGCTCCAGCTATTATGCCAGCTTTTCTGAAGCTGGCCTGAATTGTCTTTGTGGTCACTGAGGTCCAGGCCTTGTCGATCCACTCGAGGACTTGCTTGAATGTGGTGTGTCTCATTCTCCCTGTGGCCGTAAAACTGTGTTCTCCGCTCACCATCCACTCTTCCCAAAGATTGCGAAGAGCAGACTTGAAGCTTTGGTTTACGGAAATGTCCAATGGCTGGAGGATTTTGGTTAACCCAGTCGGTATTATTGTCGGGACAGTGTTGCAAGTCTTTACCTTCTCCTTCATGGTGGGGGTGATGTGGCCTCTCATACTGTCCATAATGAGCAGGGCTTTCTTGGTTTTGAAGAAACCATCATTTCGATGCGTGAAACATTTAGTGAGCCACACGCCCATCATGGCCTCGTCCATCCAGCCTTTTTTATTTACGGCCACAACAACACGCGGGGTGAAGTCCTCCTTAGGCATCGTCTTCCTCTTGAAAATGACCATGGGGGGGAGCTTTGACCCATCCGCGCCACAGGCCAGAACCACCGTAAAATGGGACTTTTCGTGTCCAGTTGTGAGAATGTTTATTGTTTCTGTCCTTTCTGGGACATGCTACGGCCCATCGGGATATCAAAAGTCAACGGCACCTCGTCAGTGTTAATAATGTGGTCCGCCGCGATTCCGTGCACCTGGACCTGGCGGGAGACAAAGGGAGACATTATAGTAAACTAAACGAGTGAACGCAAACACTGACCAGACCCGCTGTGAGCAAGCGAACAGACCTGCATCAACCCATTTTAAATATTTAAAATTTAGCAAGATAAACACAAAAAATATATATTTGTTAGCTTACCTTGTGGGAGACAAAGGCGCAAAAGCTGGCAACTTTCTTCTCAAAGTCAGCCGGGAGTTTTAGGCACATCGTGGTACGCGCCCGTATAGAAAGCTGATGGCGCCTCATAAATCTGAAACACCACGATGGCCCCCCCAGCGAACTCTGCGATGTCCATGCTTTTGCCAGCACCATGGCGTGCAGCCGTAGCTGGACAGTGGAGAGTCCTCTGCCCGACGTGCGATCCTCTAGGTTCCATGCCTTGACCCTCTCATCCAGCTCCGGTCAGTGGGACTTGAAACCCAGGTTCGCCCATTTGGAGCGGTACATGGCGGTGAGCGATCCCTCCGCTTTCCGCTAGTCCCAGACCAGTTTTTCACTGACCCCAAAGTGCCGGTCAGCTGCCCGGTTTCCGTGCTCCGTTGCGTATTGGATCACGTGCATCTTGAAGTCGGCCGAGTACGATTTCCTCTTGGGCAGCATTTCTCTCTCTCGCAGTTCTGGTCGTCGTGTTGTTCGTTGTCTTCTCCCACTCACTATCAGAGATTTGGGGATGGGTTTTTATTCTCAATACACAAACAACAGGAAACGTCTACAGGTATGTCTGCATGTACGCAGACTAGAGGTCTCTTTAACGCCCATAGCGGCCGATACTGGTACTGCCTGTGCCCCTAGCGGCCAATACTGGAACTGCCTGTGCCCCTAGCGGCCGATACTGGAACTGCCTGCGCCCCTAGTGGCCAAAAGTGATACTGCACCATTTTTGGCCAAAATGAAAAATGGTCATATCTGAGCCAAAAATTGGTCTAAAAACATGGGGAAAAATCCATAAACATGTTGCACCTCCCTATAAGTCGCAGGGCATGCAAATTAGGCAAAAATGTGTGACTTATATGTCGGAAAATATGGTACATAACAAATGTTTTTTTTTTTCCTGTGTATTTTAAGATTTTACTCAATCTTATTCTCATTTCCAATTTACCAATAATTAAAATTAAATGTTCGTACCAAATATCATACTTTAATGAATTGTTTATTGCATGTTGACAAATGTTACTAAACAGATCGCCTAATGGGTATTAAAACATTGACTGAGCAAAACAAAGAGTTGTTCTTTATGAAAGAAAAAACAAACAAACAGCTGAATAGAATAATGTTAGCTACATCAACAGTATTTCAAAATACATGTTCTAATATGTGAGTGAAAATATTCAGCACACACCTCAAGGTCTTCACTGCAAAGTCACTTCTTGCTGTTTATTGAAAGGACATTTATTTTTTATTTTTTGCAAGGGCACTTCCAATTTGATTTGAGAATGTATGGGGTTTGGATTTGATGGAATTGTTGGTGCCGTACATGGAACTTTTCATTTTTATTTTTATTTATTTATTTGAGCATGCAAGTATTCTGCTTATCCCACAATGAAAGAAACTCACAAGGCTCCACACTTCTTCAGCTACAAGGCCTGACTAATTTATTTGGCCTTCTGTGTCTAATAACAGTTGTCGCTGTTTTTTTGTTTTGTTTTGATTTTTGCAGCTGAAGGATTAGTACAGCTTTTCAGGTAAAATATGAAATACTAGTGTGACAGAATAAGCTTTGACACTTCATAAACTGTAACAATGACTCCTCAAACAAGTACTGAATGGATTATTTATGTGAAGAATCAGAGTGAGGGTGAGGGCAGCTCTGTCTCCTGCTCTGTTCTAAACACTTTAATAACAAGAAAGAAGAGCACAATGAAGCTGAATCTGTCGGATATGTCATTCTTCATTTGGTCAAAACTGTGATTCAGATGAAAAAAGGAGCAATTCTACAAGTATAAAATACTACATTGTTGCGATCTGAGGATCACAGGCCAAGTTGTCACTTTTCATCAACTACGACTTCATCAAGGACAGTGAGCAGTCTGTCTTTCATAGTTGTAAGCTTGTAAAAAATGTTTTGTTTGGGTAATGTCTGAGCTGCTCACAGGTACGCTGTCACTGACTCAGAGAAAAGATGCTAGCAGCTCTTTTCTTCACCCCTGCAGTCTGGACCAGCTGTAGGGAGTTTGTCTTTTAATGGAAAGGTTGGGGTTGATATCAAGGTCCTAGCCGAAATGTCCTTGACCAGGACACCGAGCTTAACAGTTTGGAACTCTACTTTCCAGTTTTTAGTTATTTATTTTTATTGAGAAAAGCTACCACAATGCAGTGGCGGCTGGTGATTTTTTTTTATGGGGGGGCGCCATAAATTTTTTTTAAGCATGTGTAGAAGTATGCATAATTATGTTTGTATACTGTAAAGTAAGTTTGTTCATGTTTTTATTTGTATATATCAGGTGTATCCATTTGTATAACACTATCATTAATAAAACATGGTTCATCTTCACCTTGTTTGAGGCATCAGTGTGAAAAGAGAATGGGAGTGTTCTGCTTCCACTTTTCAATTTTTGGACAACTTCTATCATATTCTGTTATAATTATTTTAGTAATACAAGTTCATAATATAAATAGAATTGTGAGGGTCCAGACTTAAATAAGGACAAAGGTGTTCAAAAATCCACCAAATAGTTCAATGTAATAGTTCCAAAAATAAACTAACAAAGAATAAAATTTCAATGAAACATAAATCAAAAGATAATAACAAATTTGGGCCAAACTTAAAGGCACAGTCTGCGGTTTGTGGAAAGCACTGAAACTTAGAAAAATTTTGAGCAGAGACCCTTCTCCCTCCTCCCCCTTGCACTCTGGCTGACCTGCAACTCCGCCTCCTTAGCTCCTCCTCCACAGCTTGGCCTCTCGTGAACGCGCATGCATGTAAACACAGTACTGTAATGGCGTCGGCGCAGTCACCGGAGGATGGACTGTTTCCTTCTCAAATCTTTGCGTATTTGTAATAAAGTATCGTAAATTATGTATAACCCTTTCAATAAGTTATGTTATAATACTTTGCTGCAGTGTGTGACATTTTATCTGTGTTACGCATCTAGTTTTGTGTAAACGACCTGGGACCAAGAGATCTGCTCGTTTACAAAACTTGCAACCCCTACGATCCATGACCCCCAACAAAAAGAGGAAAAGCAGACATCCTGTCCTGCTTTTGTCTAATAATGACGACAGATTGCCTCTACCCCCAAACACTCTTGATCAGAGCAGTAGGGTGGTACATCTGCAAGAAGGTCCTCTCCCTAACGTGATTGACCTTCAAGGGACCACAGGAATTGGGGCCCCTGAGGGAGATCTGGTTCTACCACCTGTCCCTCTACAGGGACCCCCCACGTCACCAGAAGGAGCTGTCTCGCCACTTAGGCTGAGAGCTATGGCAAATTTCAGTTTGGTAGCGGAAAGGGACAAGCTGGTGGCCTGAAAATGTGGCCAGAAAATGTGGTAAATACCATTCAAAATGCACGAGCTAGGTCAACTCAGTCTCTTTATGCCCGGAAGTGGCGTATTTTTGAAGCCTGGTGCTCAGAAATATTATTTCTTATTCATGTGACCTGGCTCAGCTCCTCACCTTTCTTTAGGACTTGCTGGAGAAAGGTCGTTCTTTTTCAACAATTAAAGTGTTCCTATCTGCAATTTTGTCCGGCAACGAAGGCTGGGGGAGCAGGACACCTGGCGTGCACCCGCTCATAATAAGATTTATGAAGGGTGTGCTAAGGAAGAGACCCCCAGTAGGATATTGACCCCTGGATGGGATCTTAGTCTGGTCTTGGGGGCTCTCTGTGATCCCCCATTCGAACCACTGAGTAGCATTAAGATAGACTTATTATCTTATAAGGCCGCTTTTCTCCTGGCTCTTTGCTCGGCGAAACGTGTGGGTGACCTCCATGCCTTGTCCGTACACCCAATGTGTACTAGGTTCGCCCCTGACAGGTCAAAGGTTACCCTAAGGCCTAATCCCGCATATATCCCCAAGGTCTTGACTTTAAACCACAGAAGTCTGGACTTTGATCTCTCTTCTTTTCCACCTGCTCCTGTCCTCACTTAGGAATAGGAAAGGCTGAAGGATCTCTGTCCCGTGAGAGCTTTAAGCACTTACATGCAGAGAACAGCCGAATGGAGAAAAACAAATCAACTGTTTGTGTGCTTGGTAGCACCTGCTACCGGAAAGGCCCTATCAAAGCAGCGCCTCTCACACTGGGTGACTGAGGCCATAAAAAGGGCGTACAGTAGCAAAGGTCAATAGGTGCCCTCTGGAGTGCGTGCCCACTCCACTCGGGGCATGGCCACCTCGTGGTCACTGTTCAAGGGTGTACCAGTTGCAGACATTTGTGCTGCTGCGAACTGGATCTCATTAAACACGTTTGCAAAGCATTACAGTTTGGACCTTACTGTATGTGATGTCACTCAGGCTGTCCTTTCTAACACACAGTAGAAAGCGACCTTGGAAGGCCTTTTGAATAAAGGCGGGCGTTCACACTAGCATGCATTTTACTGAGCATTTCAAGGGCGTGATTGAATTACGTTCCCATAGCATATGTTGCACCGAGAGACATGACTGAAAGGGAACTGAAAGTTATGCACCATAACTCATGTTCCATGAAGGAAGGGAACAATGTGCAACATATCTGGCCCTTTTCAATGCTGAAAGCTCGGTGAAGTGCATCTTGGAGATTGATGGATGGGCATCAGCGGCTTAAGTACCCAGAGGGCGGGGCCTCTGGCGACGCTGACGTCCCTGCCGTAAAGGCGTGAATGCATTACTTCAGGTAATGGCGCAGGGGGCGCAATTCGCATAGCATATGTTGCACCTCGTTCCCTTCCTTCAGGGAACATGAGTTATGGTGCATAACTTTCAGTTTCTTATTGTTGAAATGTTTCATCTTTCATCCAAAAGTCTCCATTAGTTCGAGGAGCTGCAACGAACTCAGTCTTATGGTGTGGTTACACCGAACAGCTTTTCAACCTCCAAAAAGCTCGTCACGCACGCAAGTGGATGCACTTGTGAATGCAGCGTGTCCAGCCCTGAACGCCAGAACGCGAAACAGCTGCTGGGTGTGTGGGAGGAGCTTACCGGTATACAGAGTCCTGCGCACAGAGTCCTGCGCACTCCGCCAGGCGAGGAGCTTTTTATTTCCGTCTCTGTGGAGCAGACTTGACTGGTCGTGAAGGACTTGTCGCGAACACACAGCTACAATGAGTTTCTCTTCCATAGTACACGACCTCGCGGGTCTTTTCTGTGTCCCACAAACAATACGTCACATAGTGCGCGCGCACCCTCGTTTCCGCGTCACATAGGGACTCTCCCCGTCTCTTCTCCTCCTCTCTTCTCCCCCTCTCTTCTCCCCCCGACTCTCCCTGATTGGTTGACACACCAACCAATCAGGGAGAGTTGAGCGGCGTTTGAAAGTTTGAACCGCGAAATCTTCAGCATGTTGAATGCGCGGTTTGGAGGCTGAAGCCGGTTCACGTGCACGGAAAAACGCTTCCCAGCACGCTCAACACGCACGCGAGGTGACGCCTGAAGCACGTCCCCCATTGACTTTACATGTAAACTGGACGCTCCTGCTGCTGAAAAGCTGTTCGGTGTGCTCACACCATTATAAATAGCACCTTCTCATTGTGGGTCAACCAGTTTGATGATGATTAGGTGGTTTCTGTAGTCCACCCTCTCCCCTGCCGATGCCCTCAACTTTGTTGGATTTTTCTACCTGGATTATTGAGCATGAATCAGCATTATTTGAACCATTTTGACCATGAGTGCCTCTAACAAGATGGTGGAGGAGAGGCTGGACTCCAGAAACCATCTGAGCACCATCAAACTGGTTGACCCACTATGTGAAGGTGCTATTTATAAGACTGAGTTTGTTGCAGCTCCTCAGTCTTTTGGATGAAAGACGAAATGTTTCATTAAAAGTAATCTATCCAGATGATCTGATTTAAATTAGTTATATTTTTCTACCTGGATTATTGAGCATGAATTCAGTTAAGTTTTTATTAATTTATTTTCATAAATACAAAGTTAGTCCTGAGCTTAAATAATGTAAATAAACTGTAATAAGTTAAAACATAGACCACAATCTGGTTTAACTCTGTCCTAAGTGCAGGAAAAACTGACATGTTCTCTCAGTTTCTCGTTCTCTCAGTTTCTCTATGCAATAATATTAAGATAGCTATATAATAAAAGTATTTTTAGCATTATTATACTATCTGTATACTTATTATTATACTACTTTAAAACAATCAGTATTAAGAAAAGTGTGATTGGTACATGTATTTTTGTTTTTTTAATAAAAGCCAAGAAATCATAGGAGTTTTTAAAATTATTATTACTTTTCCACAGTGTAACTGATATATTCTTGCTAATGATGATCATACCGTCGAAATCTCATGTTGGCCCTTACTTGGTGTGAAAAGTTTACCACTGTTGATAGATCTGCATGAATACCCACCCTATGAGTGGAACAAAAATTATTTTACAAAGGGCCAAATGAGTCCCACAGGCCTCTAGTGTACCCATCTTTCTGCTGTCATAGAAGCTTTCTGCACCTCAGAGCTAAAGCCAGCATCTGGAAAAGTGGTCAATATGTGCAGAGGCGTGAATTACATGCTCGGTCTCTCCCTGCAGAGAGATGGGTGCCAAATTGTATGGGGCTGGCTGGCGGCAGATGGTGTGGGGTGTGAGATTAGACTAGGCATTGACACATGGCAGGAGGCTGTGCTGGTGTGAAGCTGATGTGGGTGAGAGTGGAGTTCAGAGATCTGCTCCATGGGACTTGGCACTAGCGTTGAGGAGTAGTAGATTTACATATGTGTCTGCATCACCTGCTCTGCTTCTCCAGCACCTTGTGGGAAAAAGAATGAACACAACATTTTTTCATTTTCTCTTAAAATAATCCAAAACAGTCAGCGGAGAGTACCGAATGATTCTTGCGCTCCATTTTTTTCTCACATGACAGAGCTGCTTGCCAGAAGTTTATATATAAACTGGATGAATAACTAAGTAATCACTGGCCAGTGCTGCTTTGCATATGGCTATGCTTGGAAAATAGACTTCTTTATAATTTCACTGCCAAAAAGCAAGAAGATACGGCTGCTGGAGCTCATTAAGAACAAACTGAGCCCATAATTCTTGAAGAAATATAATGGGGTTTTGCAAAAATTGGTGCACACTTGAAATAACCACAAGATCCTTGCTCATGGGCATAAATATGCACTTTGGCTTTATCTTTAAGATGCTAAATCAGAAGGGGTTCGACCCTTTGTAAATCATCCTATTGCTACTGTAGAAAATGGACATTTATAATGTCTAAATAAAATTCTGAGGATACACATTGAGATATTGCATCGTAGGAAAAGAGCCTGAGCTTCTATGAGTCTGAGAGGTTGGTGAAGGCCTCATAGCACCCCCTGTTGCTTCCTATGCACTGGCGTTTTCCTCAGCAAATAGGGAGGTTGTTTCCCTGCAGTTTTGGGTGTGGGGGCAGACTGTAATTTGTGCCTATTTAATTTCTTGCCCAATATCGTATCAGAGGCCCCAGCTTTCATGGCATCCTTAACAGGGCTGGTGTTGAAAGGTGCTCCAACTGCAGACTCCATTATTCTCCTGGATATCTCACTGGGGAGGTGTTCGGGATGTATTCAACTGGGAGGAGACCCAGTACACGCTGGAGGGTACACGCCTCTCTACTGGCCTGGGGATTGACTTAGAGTACTCCTAGAGGAGGTGAAAAGAGATGTCTGCACCTCCTTACTCAGACTGCCAACTCTGTGAGACAACTCTACAACAAGCAGCAGAAAATGAATGGATGACTGTTTGTCCAGATTCTGAGATATATTTTGTCCTTTGCAGGCAGAAATCAATAAATTATGACTTTATCATGTTTAGACCTTTGATCATATTGAAACAATTGGAGAATAAAGTGAAATAGTATGGATTTAGGTTTTAAATGTTTTTAAATTGGGGATTGGTAGATCATCTGTGTGCATGTAGGGACAAGTACAACCAGAGGAGGGTGACGGAGACTACAAATATGAGTCGAGTTTTCAGGAGTTGTCATTTTTACTTGAACCATGAGAGGGAAGCAGAGGACAGTCTTTAAAAATCTAGAGGCGAAAGGAGGTTTTGATTTGATTTGATTTGATTTGATGTTTATTCATTCATTTTAAAAGAACAATACAAGACAGTTTCATCAGATACAAGAATACAAGTAGGATAAAATGAAGGGAGCAGAAAGAAGATGAAATCTTATTATATCTGCCCCTTATTTCACAGTTTGTTCAACCAATGATAACCTTCAAACTACATCACAAAATGAATAACTCTACTTAATTTTTCTAACTGTAATACACAAACACACTAACTATACAGTATACATCATATATAGTTTTTGAGCAAGTCCGTTTTGACCTTTTTCTTAAATGTATACATTGATTTTGCATTTTTAACATCACTCTCCAGAACATTTCACAATCCAACTCCCTGCATTGAGGTAGACCGTCTTTTCAAGCTGCAAGGTTCTGTTCTGCAATCGTTTCTGTTAAATGCATGTTGCATTTACAAAAATCCCCTGACTTTTAAATATGTGGATGATGATTGACAAAGTATTTGCTACAGTAGATTAATGATCGTACACTGTGGTAAATTGTAAGAAAGATTTGAAAAAAAAAAACATGTAAATCTTTCGCTGGTTGGAGCTGCCAATCAATGATTAAACACAGAAGAGTATTAATCTATCTTCTGTGGGTTCAATATTATTTAAACTATTGCTAATCACACTAATTACTATGTGAACATGTAAATAAAAAGGAGATTTTGTCATAAACATGTTATCTTAAGTTTTAACATTTTTATATGTACATATTTTATCCATCCATCCATTCATCCATCCATCCATTAATCCG
Source organism: Garcialebias charrua (assembly GCA_038048925.1). NCBI lineage: Eukaryota > Metazoa > Chordata > Actinopteri > Cyprinodontiformes > Rivulidae > Garcialebias > Garcialebias charrua. The sequence goes on from JBBPBX010010495.1 coordinate 38,500, forward strand.
TTATCTTCACCCACTTCTTCCTTTTTGGGTCACAGCAATCACTGGTGTCCATATCCAGTCACTGTACGAGGCAGAGGACACTCTGGACAGGTCTCCAGTCTATCAAATTAGAGACAAGCGAGACAAACAACCATTCTCTCTCTCACTCACACCTGGGAACAATTTAGAGTCACCAATCAGACTGACATGCATGTTTTTGGTGTGTGGGAGGAAACTGGAGTACCTTGAGGAAACCCACACATGCACAGAGAGAACAGTCAAACTTCACACAGAAAGTCCTGATGCGTGCTCAATAATCCAGGTAGAAAAATCTAAAAGAGTGTCTTGTCCTCTGGACATTCCAAAAACAAAACTAAACAAAAAAATGTAGAAAAGTTTAGTCTTTCATCCAAAAGACTTTGACGGAACGTTTCTACTTTTTTTTTTATGTCCAGAGGACCAGACTTAACATTTTTAGATCCACCCAGAAAGGCTCTGTCTGGGATTCGATCCGGTGACCTTCTCGCTGAGAGGTGGCAGCTCTACCAATCATGCTACCATGCTGCCTACGTATTTTGTGTCAAGTATGATTTTTGTAGGAAATGAATTTGCTTCTGCTTTATACAATAAAATAAAATAAAATAAAAGCCAATCACTCCTTGAAAGAATATATATCAAACATGAACGTATGATTCGAGGAGACAGAGTTATAGTCATTTTGGCCACACCATGTAAAATGTATCATCCACAGTCTCATGCAATACTGGGAGAGTAGTGATGCAGAGGTTAGAGAAGGTGAGCCTGTGATCGGAAGGTCACCGGTTCGACTCCCCAGACCACCAACATCAAAATGTGGGGGGGAAAGGTGAGACATCTACACCTGTCTCGCCTTCATTTGCCCCACTCTGGGCCCTTGAGCAAGGCCCTCAACCCCAAACCACCTGCTCCCAAAACAGGTCTCTTGAAAATGAGTCCTCGTGACTCAATGAGACTACATGTGTAAATAAAGTGTAAATTAAAAGATCTTGCAAGTTAGCCCATAGCGTGTGTGTTGAAGATTACTGTCAGCTACTACCACTCCAAACCTTAGCTCAATATTTAAAAGTAAATACAATAATATGCAGTTATGTGTTGGCAAAAGTTAAATAGCTGTGGCACACTTGTTGAGTTAACTAAACGTTAATTGGTTGTAGATGTGCATTCAGTGGATACTGTGTGAGCAGTGGCTAAAGATCAGTGTCGGAGTAGCTCCATATTAACCAACAAGCTGCTATTGTTACAGGCATGGAGCACAACACACTGTAATGACAATCACTCGTCATCAGTAGCCGTGTTTCCATCAAGGTTTCTAGGTGCGCATTTTGAAGTATCGCAGCAGAAAAGCTTAATGGAAACGGCAAAATCCGTATTTACTTTCTCAAGTTCGCCAAAAAGTTTATACGCTCGCTTGAGGTGGTTTTTGGGA
>JBBPBX010010495.1:42443-57779 GCA_038048925.1 Garcialebias charrua
TTTTGTATTTTATTTAATTTTATTAGGCCCGAGCAGCGAAGCGCTGCAAAGGCCTACAGCTAGTCCTCGAGTTACGATGTTTTGTGGTAAAAAAATATAAATGAATAAAAAATATATATATTTTGAAAAGCCGAGTTCCGGTTTTACTTCCGGTTTTGAAGGCAGAAGCAGGAGCTTGACGGCAGGAAAGCAGCGGGAAAACACAGGGAGACCCGCTCTGGACCGAGCTTCACAGCAGAACCAGCGGACCGGTGGACAAGTACAGGCGGAGAGACCTTACTGTAAACGCTCTGGACAGAGGTTGACGGCGGATTTACAACGTAAACAAATATTGGATGGACGGAGGTGGACTGAGGTGGACGGTGTCACCAGCTCCCAGTAGGAAATTAACTATTTTTTCCCTTCATTATGGCTTATGGCTCCAAATTAATGTGTTTTTTGATAATTATGTAGGGTAGAATTTTGGCCGTGTAGGCCACCGTACAGCAAGCTAGTTAGCCAGCTCTTTTCATGTGAATGGAGCCTGCTATCAAGGAGGGAGGAGAGAGACTGCGCGATTCAACTTGCTCCTTCGTCTTTAAAAAATGTGTTAGGATAGGCTAAGTGCTGTACAGTACTGTACATGTATATGGGGCAGTATGTACGTATGTTCTTACTTACGTCGAAATTCGCTTCACGACGTGGCACAGGAACGGATCTCCGTCTTAAGTCGAGGACTACCTGTATTGTAATCGGAGTGTTTCAGGCTAGAGCTGAAAAATTTCCACCAAATTAATTGGCCTTTTCGGGGCCTTAACATACCCCAAAACTCACCAAATTTGGTGGACGTATCAGGACTGGTGAAAGTTTACATATTTTGAGGGCGTGGCAAAAATCACAACAAAAACGGCTCAAGAGCGCCACCAGTAAATTTTAAAAATACCCTCCGCTCTAGCCTTAGTTTGTCTTAGAAGCATGCAATTTGGTACACTTGTCCAATTTCCCAAGATGCACAAAAACCCCTCTGGCACCAATGTTGTACGATAAACAGGAAGGCGGCCATTTTCGAACGCCCTCCCAAATTTCACACTTTTTAGCGGTTTACAGCCTCTGCATTTGAACAAACTACTCCTAGGGATTTCACTCAGTCGGTTTCACACTTGGTCATTTTGTTCAAAAGACATCGGGGACCAAACGGTTCGTTTCGGAGCATGCTGAAGGGACGGGGCCAGACCTCAAAGTTTGACATCTCGCCATGAAACATGAAACGCTAATAGTACCTACATGAAAACTGTCTGAGACATCAAACCTTCAGTTATTGATCCACATCTGGACGCTGTAAGACTGAATGGTCAAATCATGAATCATTTAAACCACTCCCCCTGACAACAGGAAGTGTCAAGTTTTACATTGAACGGTCCCTATCTGACCCCTGTTACCTAATCAGCATGATAGAGTGTGTCCAGTGACCCAAGACATGTTGGTGTAACTTGCTTTCCAACACTGACAGTTTTGGGTGGATCATGTGGGCGGTGCCGCGTGGCGAAGTTAGACGTAACGCTGTTGCCATACATTTGGCTCTAAATTCCACAGATTTGAACCTAGGTGCACCAAAATTAGTATGATTGATCATTATCTACCCCTGGAACAGGAATCCATGATATTTTGCTGATAACCTCCACAGTACCACCTAGAATATTTTAAAACCTCAGCCCCAAGCCATTTTTGGACCAATAATTCTGAAACTCAGTGAACATCTGTATCATCTCAGGACCTATGAAAAAGTCTCTTGGAGCCCTGGTCTAAAACCAACAGCAAGTCGGCCATTTTGGGTCAAAAGGTAATTTTTGGGCGTTTCTAACTGCAAATTTTAACAAATTCCCACTAGGGATTTTGAAGGATTGCCTTCAAACTTGGTTAATATACCCTTAACACATTGGGGAGTAAAAGTTACCTAAAGCGTGCATTTTTGTATATGCTAAAGGGACATGGTCTGGCCTCAAAATTGTGTTTCACGCAGTAAATTTCAAAACGCTATGACTTTCACAATGAAAGACCGAAATGCACCAAACTGGGCAGGAGTCGTCCTGTTGGATGCCCGACAATACTCTGTCGTCATGTTCTAATAACATAATAACCTCAGCTGGAGCAATAACACCACCAGCCTGATCAAGAAAGGACATCAAAGACTCTACTTCCTCAGACGGCTGAGACGAGCTGGTCTGAGAAGCTCAGTCCTCACCTCGTTCTACAGGTGTGCAGTGGAGAGCGTCCTGTGCTCCAGCATCAACGTGTGGCATGGAGGCTGCACAGTTGCAGAGAGGAAAGCTCTACAGAGAGTGGTGAAGGCTGCACAGAAGTCTGTGGGAGTCAGTCTCCCCACCATCACAGACATTTACACCTCCAGATGCAGAAAAAGAGCCACCTGCATCATGAAAGACCTCACTCACCCAGCACACTCACTCTTTGCACCACTCCCCTCGGGACGGAGGTTGAGGAGCATCAAATGTAGAACCACTAGACTGAGGAACAGCTTCTACCCTGAGGCTGTCAGACTCATGAATAAATAAATAATAAGAATAAACACTGCAAAATGTCACATCATGTTGATACTGATCTGTTTCTTGTTGCTGCGTTCATCTGTGACCATCTGCTCATAATGACTCATGTTCGTGCTGCTGTTTATAATGATGTTTTTCTACTACATTAGGGCTTAGTGTATTACTAGCTGATGTCTCTCTTAGTTAATCCTAGATGTTATTATTGTTTTTCTCTTGCATTTGTTGTTGGATGTAACTGGGACCCTGTGTACATAATCTCGTTTTCAACACATGTACTACATGCGGTGCAAATGACAATAAATTCTCTCTGACTCTGACTCTCTGACTCTAATGTCATCAAAGCCCTGACCCCTCAGAACAGGAAGTCACTTTTTTACTTGGAATGCTGCATTTCTGACACCCATGAACTAATCAGGATGATCCTTTGTTAGAAGACATATAACAAGTTGGTCTGACTTACTCTCTACTGACTTATCTCGGACACAAGCGGCTGAAATGAGTTTTCTCCGCAGGGTGTCTGGACTCTCCCTTAGAGATAGGGTGAGAAGCTCAGTCATCCGGGAGGGACTCGGAGTAGAGCCGCTGCTTCTCCACATCGAGAGGAGCCAGTTGAGGTGGCTCGGGCATCTGGTTAGGATGCCTCCTGGACGCCTCCCTGGTGAGGTGTTCCGGGCATGTCCCACCGGGAGGAGACCCAGAGGAAGACCCAGGACACGCTGGAGGGACTATGTTTCTCGGCTGGCCTGGGAACGCCTTGGGATTCCCCCAGAGGAGCTGCTTCAAGTGGCTGGGGAGAGGGAAGTCTGGGCCTCCCTACTTAGGCTGCTACCCCCGCGACCCGACCCCGGATAAGCGGACGAAAATGGATGGATGGAGGTTTTTTGGATGGACTGATTTGAATTGATTTGATGTTTATTCATTCATTTTAAAAGAACAATACAAGACAGTTTCATCAGATACAAGAATACAAGTAGGATAAAATGAAGGGAGCAGAAAGAAGATGAAATCTTATTATATCTGCCCCTTATTTCACAGTTTGTTCAACCAATGATAACCTTCAAGCAACATCACAGAATGAATAATTCTACTTATTTTTCTAACTGTAATACACAAACTACATCACAAAATGAATAATTCTACTTAATTTTCCTAACTGTAATACACAAACTAGATCACAAAATGAAAAATTCTACTTAATTTTTCCAACTGTAATACACAAACTACATCACCCATAATTCTACTTGATTTTTCTAACTGTAATACACAAACTACATCACAAAATGAATAATTCTACTTAATTTTTCCAACTAATACACAAACTACATCACACTTAATTTTTATTTTATTTTTATTTTTACTTTTTATTTTTTTTACTTACTTTTCCTATTTTTTTTATTTATTTAATTTTCCTAACTAATACACAAACTAGATCATAAAATGAATAATTCTACTTAATTTTTCTAACTGTAATACACAAACTACAAGATGGCACAACATCAAGATGTTGACAAAATGAATAATTCTACTTAATTTTCCTAACTGTAATACACAAACCACATCACAAAAATGAATAATTCTACTTCGTTTTTTCTAACTGTAATACACAAACTGCGTCACAAATGAAAAACTACTTAATTTTTTAGGATGTGGGTGTGGCGGCGTGACAAATTCAAAAGTGACGCCATTGTAATACGTTTGACTCTAAATTCCACAGATTTAAACCAAGGTGAACCAAAATCACTATGATCTATCATTATCAACCCCTTGAACAGGAATCCATGATAAGTGGCCAATAGCCTCCACAGCCCCTCATATTCTTCCAACAATTATATCTCAGTGTCAGTGATACCTTGTACATCATCCAATCTGCACCAGATTTAATGTGCGTCATCAGTGCGCACTTCTAGACACAATGTGCCTCATGCACGAACCGTTCGTATGCACAGATTTGTTCTTAAACTGTGCGTACGAGTGATTTAGGATCATTTGTGGCATTCAACAATGTTTTCGTATCCTACGATTTTTTTCAGATACGAACAAAATTTACGAGTGGTCCGGACCTGTCGTATATTTTAGGAGCGTCAGTCTGCTGTCATCCAGACGGAATTTCCCCACTAATAACTTCATATTTCGTTATTTAGAAAATATTTTGGGTTTAAAAAAATCACGCACCATAATTATTCTTGACAATAGGTTATTCTGTTTGAATTAGAATTAGAATTTTAAGTTTAATTTGTCTGGTGTGTCGCGCAGGCTTCAGTGAGTCGTGCGCTCCCCTTGGTCATCAAAGCCCTCCTCATACTGTATTAACACCCATCCATCCATCCATCCATTTTCTTCCGCTTATCCGGGGTCGGGTCGCGGGGGTAGCAGCCTAAGTAGGGAGGCCCAGACTTCCCTCTCCCCAGCCACTTGGAGCAGCTCCTCTGGGGGAATCCCAAGGCGTTCCCAGGCCAGCCGAGAAACATAGTCCCTCCAGCGTATCCTGGGTCTTCCTCTGGGTCTCCTCCCGGTGGGACATGCCCGGAACACCTCACCAGGGAGGCGTCCAGGAGGCATCCTAACCAGATGCCCGAGCCACCTCAACTGGCTCCTCTCGATGTGGAGAAGCAGCGGCTCTACTCCGAGTCCCTCCCGGATGACTGAGCTTCTCACCCTATCTCTAAAGCCCGAGATACACTGAAGCAGACTCCGTATATGCGCGTATACGCGCGTATATACGGAGCGGTTGCTACAGCTCGGCTTTCGTTCTCGCGTAGTTTCTCGTGTTTTCGCACCAAATTCTAACGTCATTTCCTCCGTATCGTCACTTCCGATTGTCACTTCCGCTAGTTTTTCGCTCCAAATTCTAACGTCATTTCCTCCGTATCGTCACTTCCGCTAGTTTTTCTGCGCGAAAAAAAAAAAGGCGTCAATCAGAAGAAGAGAGGAAGAGATTGTTTGCCTGTTATTGTTATTAAAAAAACGTAAAAGAAGAAGAAGGTGGTACGTGAGGCCATTAAACGAGACCAGGGATGAAGAAGGAGAATTTAATACTTTGGTTATGGACATGCAAAGGATGGACAGTGAGAAGCATTTCCAGTATTTTAGAATGAATTACAGCAAGTTCGATGAGCTAGTTGGGCGGTTAGCACCGTTTCTCCTCCATCAGGGCAGCCACCGCTCTCCTGTCCTCGTTGCACAAAGAGTGGCAGTCACGTTGCGCATCTTGGCGACTGGTTGCTCTGAACAGAGTGTCGCTGCCAGCTACCGCCTGGGCACATCAACTGTGTCAAGAATAATGTCCGAGGTGAGTCGTGGAGTAAACAAAATGATGCTGTGATCTGTATACAGTAGATGTGTATTGTTGAAGTCAGCTGCGGATGAACTACAGTAGTTGTTTATGTAGATATAAATGTATATAAATATTCATTATATACAGTATATACATATATATATATATGTATGTAATACATTAAAAAATATATATATGTAAATGTGTGTATTAATACATATATACTGAATATGTGTGTTTATCTAAGAATATATATATATATGTTTATGAAAAAAATATGTAGAATATATATTTATACTATACTTAATAATACTTCATAATATACTTATATTTGTACTTCAGGTATGTAAAGCCATTTGGACAGCTCTTCAGCCGGACTTCGTAGCCTTCCCCTCTGGCCATGAGTGGACAGCGATTGCACGTGATTTCTGGCGAATCTGGGATTTTCCTAATCTTTTAGGTTGGTTCGTTTGTCTTTATGTTAGCAGTTTGTGTACTTTTGTTGATTAATGTCCATATTAGAACTATAAATACCTCAAAACAATGAAATTATTGTTTGTTATCAGGAGCTGTGGATGGTAAACATGTCAGGATTCGTTGCCCTCCATCATCTGGGAGTGACTACTTTAATTACAAAGGGACCCACTCTCTCGTCCTCCTGGCTGCGTGTGATGCACATTACCGCTTCACGATGGTGGATGTGGGAGCATATGGACGTCAGAGTGATGGCGGCGTCTTCCAGGAGAGTGTGTTTGGGCAACAGCTGATGAACAGTACCCTGGCTCTTCCACCACCTGCTGTACTACCTGGGACCACTGTGGAGAGTCCGCATGTGTTTGTGGGGGATGCAGCGTTTCCACTCCATCAAAATCTTATGCGTCCATATCCTGGTAAGCTTATTAATCAATGATGCAGTTGTTTTGGTGGGATACAGCTGTATTCACCTTTTGGGAACGAGTAATATTACTACTTCTATTATAATTGCTGTTATGACTAGAAATCTATTGTGAAACGTGCTCTGCGACAACTTCCTTTTGAACAGGTGAAAAATAAATAAACCAAATTGCATTTATTAATAATTTTGATATTCTTTCATGCACAGGCTCAAATCTGGAGGAAGCGCAGCAGGTGTACAACTACCGCCACTGCAGGGCTCGGAGAACAATCGAGAACGCTTTTGGCATCTTGTCATCCAGATGGAGGGTGTTCGGCCGCGCCATGGAATATAACCCAGCCAAAACTGTCCATGTGGTAAAAGCATGTGTTGCTTTACACAACTGGCTGGCCTACAATGACGATTCCAGGCAGTACATACCCACAAACTACGTGGACACTGACACATCAACAGGAGACATCGTACCAGGTAATCATGCACAAAGTCACACACCGGAACATTTATTTTCTTCCGTAGCTCATCTAAAGAGTAGAATACAACCCACCCACTCTAATGATTTCTTTACTTGTTTATCATCCGTATAGGAGAATGGAGGCAGGTTGCAGGAAACGATCTGGAGACTCCATTAAGAAGAACTGCCGCCACAAGGAGTGCTGGAAGAACTGCCTATGCAGTGAGGAACAACCTGCGTGACTTCTTCTCATCACCAGATGGTTCAGTGCCCTGGCAACAGGCCACAATAACAAGAGGAAGGTTGAATGTGTGATTGCCTATCAATAAATTGATAACAACACTCATCTGTTCGTCATTTTCTTTGAAGAACAATGAGCTTTTGTATCAAAGTAAATAACTTTTAGATGTAAAAAAAAAGATACATATGGGGAAGTTTTTTTTATCTACAGCTTAATTGCAGTAATACAGTCCTGAGTTTTTTGCATAGTGGTATAACAGTGAAACTAGTATATCTATGAAAATAAGGTGAAAGCACTGGCATTGACATTTTAACAGTCTTTAATAACACTTTAAACAAAACTTCTAAAAAACAACAGTTCTATAAAATCAACATCTTTGAAATACAACTCCTGTAAATTGAACACTTGTAAAAAAACTACACTCCTACAAAATGAACATTTAAAAAAAAAAACAATTCTATAAAATTAACATTTACTACTGTAAAATGAACACTTGTAAACAAACTACACTAATACAAAATGCACACTTCTACAAAAAGGACCACGTCTAAAAAACAAATCTACAAAATGAACACTTCTAAAAAACAACAAATTCTAAATAATAACTTCTAATAAAACATTACAGTGGCTGCAGATGCAGGGTGTACGTCGGCTCTAATAAAGAATTACAGTGGCTGCAGATGCAGGGTGTACGTCGGCTCATTTGTTAATTGTTGCTCGTTTGTCAATGGTTGCTGATTTACATATCGTTGCTTAAAGTTAAAAATCAATTGGTGAATGTTTAATCGAAGTTCGTCTCTGTCTGCTTCTGGAATGGTTCTCATCATGTCAGCAATACCACGCCGAAATGTGTCTCTGCGTCTTCGACTTGCTTTTCCCGATCGATTGCTTGGAGGCGGTTCGCCAATGCAGCGGTCTCTGTGTCCGCTGTAGCAGCCCATCCCCTCTTCCTTCCCTGCTTCGCTGGTGGTGTGCTGGTGTGAGGTGCAACGGACCGTGTTGGGGCAGGTGAATGTCTGGGGGCAGGTGACTGTCTGGGGGCAGGTGACTGTCTGGGGGCAGGTGACTGTCTGGGGGCAGGTGACTGTCTTGGGGCAGCTGACTGTCTTGGGGCAGGTGGTTCATCAGGAAAGTCAGGGGCAGGTGGGGCAGTAAACTCACTGGAGCATGCAGGTTCTGTTGGAGCCAGTGTGTTATTGCTGGAGGAACTTGAAGTGGAGGGGAGTTCAGATGAAAAATGTGATGAGCTGTTTTGGTTGGAGCTGTTGTTCATGGTGCTGACAGGAGAAGGAACGTCACAGGCTGGAGAAGGAACACCACTGGAGCCATAGCTGATTTCCTATCAAGTACACAATGCAGAGCGATTGAATGTTGATGAAAAAAATCTTTAATACAAATTATTTAAGAAGTGTATGATTAATAATTCAATTTTATTTTTTTTAATGAAGTGTGACGATTTTTGGATAATTAATTACATTATTAATTAGCTTATAAATAGAAAATACTTACTGCAGGCACATTGGTCTCTGTGTCTTTGGTTTTGATGAAACTGTTCAGCCAGGACAGTATCTTTAAGATCGGTGGGACACCTGGACCGGCCCCATCGCCACTTCTGCCCTTCTGGTTTTTCTTTGCCCGCACGAATCTGTCCCTCATGTATTTCCACCTGGTTTTGCAAAAGTCGACGTCCCTTCCCACGGTCGCAGCCACTTCGTTCCATGCATTCCGGGTCATTTGTAGATCTTTGTACTCTCGTAAGGAGGTATCATACAAATTCCTGTGTCTCCTCACCTCTTCACAGATCATCTCATCCATTTTACTTCATGCGGGAACTGGAGTGTGTCTCACCAACAACAGTCCGATGTGAACACATTTCCGGCCACAACGTTCTGTACCGTTTATTGGAGACACCGTGCATCGCGTATGCGCGCATCGCGCATCGCGTATGCGTAGTAAAAAAATAGTTTTGCGCGTACTTGCCCTGAGGGGCTACGCGGGGCTACGCTGCGTACGGGGCGTACGTACGCTGCGTATTGGCGTATTGTGAGGACGCTCGAGTGTATCTCGCCCTTAAGGGAGAGTCCAGCCACCCTGCGGAGAAAACTCATTTCAGCCGCTTGTATCCGAGATCTTGTTCTTTCGGTCATAACCCAAAGCTAATGACCATGAGACCATATTAACACCCAGGTACATAAAATTCCCATACACCGCCCAGTGGCGGATCTACCATTCAGGCAAATGAGGCCGTAGCCTAGGGCCGCCAATCAGCAGGGGCCTCCATTCAGCAGGGGCCCCAGCCGTCACCTACATCCTTAACATTGCTCCTGCTTGTTAATGTACGTTTAACATAAAAATAATTATAGTTACGATGAAAACTATCTTTAAAAACGCAACAGAAAAAACGGTTGAGTTCTGTACCCCCCTACTAAAATGGACTATTCCGTCATGCGTCATGACGTCACCCACTAATCCAGGAAGTGCTGTATGCTCGCTGCTGTTTGAGTGAGAAGGAAGCGGGAGACAGGAGACAGAAAAGCGGAGCTGAAAAACGTAAAAAGCGTCAAAAAACAATAACGTATGTTTCTTCACTACCGAAAGTGACAACCTTTTTTAATGGGTCGAATTCTAAAACTTCATCAACTGCTAATGACGGTCACGAGCGGCAGCGGCCCATTTGTGTGGCGGAACCGCTGCCGGACATCAGGATCCAGGAGGAAGTTAATGGCGCAGAGGCAGTGACTCAAGATGAAGATAAAGACGAGGATTCAGCAAGATGAGGTACGAGTTTTAGAAATTATTTTGTAGGTTGGGTAAAAGAAATCCTAACAGTAATCAGCTGAGACAACCACTATTTTCACGTTTTCTTTCTGTATCAAAATATTAAAAGATATTCGACCTAAATCTTCTGACTTAAATAGGAGAGAGGGGATTATATATTTTACCTACTTTAGCTCTCTGCCCTGCTTGCTTAGTATACAGTATTATTAAATTATTCGGACTTTACATTGAATAGAATAGATCTAAAATATTCCACAGTTATCTATAAAAAAAAATTCTCAACCATTTTACAAAATATTTGACTGTTAAAACTTCATCAGACTATCATTGTTTTGTTATTTGGTCCATAGTCCCTCCATTAAATACATTATAAAGCACAACTTATAGCTTTCAGAGTAATGCAAAAATGTGTTTTTTAATAATGACTGGTTTGCTTTGGACAGAAATGCCACTGTTAGTTTAAAACAACAGAATCAAAAGGCTAGGATTGCTAAATTAAAATGTAAAAATTGATATAAATGAAAAGTGACATTCCCTGATGCATGCTCAATAATCCAGGTGGGAAAATCTGTGACATTATTTGAGTCATTTAGTTTACAGTACGTCTTACAGTCTGTGTAAGTTTTAAGGTTTAAAAAGAAGTCAAAACTTTCAGTCTTAATTATGGAAACTTGGATAAATGAGAGCCTTCACATGTGTTAAATGTAATAATGTCTTATTTTTTCTTTTATTTCCTCCAACACTAACATATTTGTTGTTTTTTTCAGATGCAGTCTTTAAACATGCATCATTAAAGACCAGAAACAAGACAGAAGACAACTTTCATAGAAGTCCAGCTGAATAATCAAGGTAATTCATGATCACTTAATGCTGTAAAAAGTGTCTCATGCCTGGACATCTTGCTGTTCATATCGAGCCAGTGTGTGAATTCATCTCAAAGTACCACATCTCAACTACACACACTCACTTTTTCACATTGATCTAACAACTGTTCCCTGTTACAGAATATGTAATATAACGTTAAAAGAATTAAAGTTGTGAAAATCTTATAATTTAGGAAAATATATTTCTACTGTATTGCTCACATCTACCCTCTCTATTTGTTTGTGTTTATTTAGTGTTGTTGAATTTTGGTGTAAGACTTGATTTAGAGCCTTTTATTGCAATAATAAAACATCCATCCATCCATTTTCTTCCTCTTATCCGGGGTCGGGTCGCGGGGGTAGCAGCCTAAGTAGGGAGGCCCAGACTTCCCTCTCCCCAGCCACTTGGAGCAGCTCCTCTGGGGGAATCCCAAGGCGTTCCCAGGCCAGCCGAGAAACATAGTCCCTCCAGCGTGTCCTGGGTCTTCCTCTGGGTCTCCTCCCGGTGGGACATGCCCGGAACACCTCACCAGGGAGGCGTCCAGGAGGCATCCTAACCAGATGCCCGAGCCACCTCAACTGGCTCCTCTCGATGTGGAGAAGCAGCGGCTCTACTCCGAGTCCCTCCCGGATGACTGAGCTTCTCACCCTATCTCTAAGGGAGAGTCCAGACACCCTGCGGAGAAAACTCATTTCAGCCGCTTGTATCCGAGATCTCGTTCTTTCGGTCACAACCCAAAGCTCATGACCATAGATGAGGGTGGGAACGTAGATCGATCGGTAAATTGAGAGCTTTGCCTTTTGACTCAGCTCTCTCTTCACCACGACAGACCGGTACAGCACCCGCTTCACTGCGGATGCTGCACCTATCCGCCTATCGATCTCACGCTCCAGTTTTCCCTCATTCGTGAACAAGACCCCGAGATAATAATAAAACATGTTTTGCAAAAAGACTTTAAAGGATAGTTGTACCTTATTAAAGTAGAGAAAAAAAACCAGTTGTTTTTATTGTCTAGTTCCCAGTATTAGACTATGAACATGAAAATCTTTGACCTTCAGGGCAGGGCCTAATGGTACATTTAGGCTGACTTGGGGGAGGGCCCCTTTACAAAGGTTTGCCTGGGGCCCCAAAATGTCTAAGTCTGCCACTGACACCGCCGCAGAACAAGTACGAATTAAGACTGATTTTCATGCTATTGCTGGACTGCTGTGCCAAACACCATCGGAACAATAGATTATTATATCTGATTCGAAATATAACCTGCAGAATGTGGTTGCGCGATGAGGAGCGCGCATGACTCATTTGTGCTGCAAAACATGTTGGCACGCGTTTTGCGCAGCGTGGCATTTATTGTCCATCCATCTCGCAGACTATTCCTTGACCACCTCCTGTCCGTGCTGCGGCGAGACGTTTGTTTGAAGCCATTTTCAGATCAAACCATTTATTCTTGATTTCTGATACTGTACGACCCACGGGAGACAAAACATATGCACTACAATATTAATATGAAGTTAACTGTAGTTTCGAGACATTTTAAAATGCTTCTGTTCAAAAACACATCCGACACTTGCGGGGGGTGGGGGGGTAGCGGTGCGCCACAGCTCTTCTGAATAAGTGAAACTATAACAGTTGTTTACACTAAAATTAAAAATATTTGACCATCCGACACTTGCGGGGGGGGGTAGCGGTGCGCCACAGCGCGACAGAGAGCAGAACTTCAATCTCCGAACGCGTGAAGTTCTTTTTACTTCTTGATTTTGAATGAATGGACACTTCCTGCTGTCAAAAAGCAGGAAACGTAGCCTTATATGGTGTTTTGAGGGGTGGGGATTATGTAAATAACCTCTCCGCGTGCACGCGCAGGTTGATAGAACAGGTGGGATTCATCATATTTGCGCAACCATTTACACACTTTTAAGGATAGAAGTGTTTGTTGAATCTGACGTGGCATGTTCGTACGAACGCTTCGTACGAACAAAAGTAGGAGAAATTTAGGATAAAAATACGAACATGTTCGTGCATGAGGGCCATTGATATTGTTGTTTAACTTGTGACTCTAGTGCACCCCTTGGATTATTCAAACTGTTATATCTCAGTGATACATCATCCGATCTGTACCAAATTCGTTGTGCGTCATCAGTGAGCACTTTTACACACAATTCATTTCATTCATTCATTCAACCTTTATTTAGTCAGGTAAATCTTTTGAACCTCATGGGCTCAGAGATGGTATTATTGGTATTGTTCTTTAAAATTTCACTCCGGTGCGCCCCTTAGATCATTCCAACAGTTATAGATCAGTGATATATCATCCAATGTGCACCACATTTATTGTACATGATCAGTGAGCACTTCTACACACATTTCTATTGTTATTTAACTTTTGACTCCCGTGCACCCCCTAAATTATTCCAACAGTTATTTCTCAGTGAAATTTCATCCAATATATACCAGATTTATTGTACTTGATCACTGACTAGTGACTACTGCTAGACACATTTTTATTGCTGTTTAACATTTCACTCCAGGGATATACTGTATATACAGGTAGTTCTCGACTTACGACGGCCTCGAGTTACGACGTTTCACGGTTACGACTCCCCATTAAAGAAAAACAAAATATATATTTTGATTTTTTTATTTTGAAGCCGATTTACGCAGTTTCCGGCAGTTTCCGGTTTAGCTACGGTAGCTATGGGGGCTACAGCTTGCCCTATACTCTAAAAAAAGCTTAGTCTGGTCCTCTGGACATTCAAAAAACAAAACAAAACTTGTTGGAGCAAGTTGGACAGGCCGCAGCTGTGGAAAAGTAGCTGTTTTATGGACGGCAGTTTTACAACGTAAACAAATGGATAATCCGGAGGAGGGAGGAAGAAACAAGGAAATGGCTTCACCAGCATTCCAGAGTAGGAAATTAACTCTTTTTCCCTTCATTATAACTCTGAAATGTATGTGTTTTTTGATAATTATGTAGGGTACTGTGTTAGGATAGGCTAAGTGCTTGGTAAAATACAGTACTGTACGTATAAGGTAGAGTTTGGAAGTATGTTCCAAGTTACGCTGAAATTCACTTTACGACGACGCGCAAGAACGGATCTCCGTCATAAGTTAGAGTCAGAGTACTTTTATTAACATTGCACAAGTTTTCACCAGTACAGGCTGAATATGTATGCACAGTCATCCTGAAGGGGGCGAGTGTGTGAAGCTGCTGCTATCAGACCACATGAGACATCATATCACATTATGTTCTTCAGCGCGGCCTCTCCCATCCGCATTGGGATGAAGGTCAAAGGTGTGAAAACAAGGAAAGAACCATGAGGGTCACAACGTTGGTATTAAAAAAAGATATATCACATTTTGTCTTTCATGACACCATATGAGACATCAGAAAATAACTATACCAGAAACACAGTTAAGACAATCACATGTTGCATTTTGAGACTGAGGCAGTGAGATTTCTGTCCATGAAACATTCCAGATAGCAAACAGTTCTGAGATGTAACCAACCGGCCTCCGATAACGCTCATAGAAAAGTTCTCCTGGGGGGGAGTAGCGGTAGGTGCAGTTGTTTGCCTCAGTAAAACACGTCTCAGGATAAATTTGATATCTAGCCTTTTCCAAGGCTGTTTAGGGTAAGTCAGATAAGGATTACAAATATTTTTCACTTCAGGCAGACAGTATAATTTCTTTCAGCCTTGAGTCCTACTGGGCAACTCTGATATGGTCCAATTCGGGACTTTTTCCACTGATCCAAGCTGTGGCCCTTTGATGTTGACCAGTACAGCGCCCAGAGTCCCAATCCGAGCGGATAATCTGCGATCCTCATAGATTGTGTTCACCTTCCGGATTAGCTCGTAAACAGCTGATTTCCAAGGTCACGGTGCAGATCAGATCGGGTGCTCCAGCATTAGGTCCTGCTGAATCTCTCTCTCATTTGCCGATAGGCCAGTGCTCCACAAAACGCCCAAAAAAGCAAAGCGTTGCCATCGTAACTCCAATTTAATCCAGATACTTCACATTCCCTCAGAGCACAGAGAGCGAGACGCTCACCACTCCATCGGAATCCATGGCGTATCCTCTCGTTTCGTCTGCGGGGATGGGCCGGCTCCCCCGTGCCTTGCCTTTTGTTGAAATCTTTCAGTAGAGTTGATTGCCCATACCACCCAATCCATCTTAATCTTCGTTCGAGGTGCTTCATGAGAAGCTGCAGACAAGACAAGAAGCCGCAGCAGCAGGGGGGGGGGGGGAGGAAAGGACAGAAGCGACTGCCTCCTTCAGCTGCCAGAACAGAAA
>JBBPBX010010496.1:0-11822 GCA_038048925.1 Garcialebias charrua
AACCTTCAGAGAGCTGAGCAGAAACCTCAAAGAACTGAAGCAACAATGGAAAGAAGAGTGGGTCAGAACTCCTCCAGAACCAGGAGAGAGACTGATGAAGTCAGAGAACCACAGAGGGTTCTGCTGCTGAAGGAGGTTCTGTTGGGTCAGAGGCACAAGCTGAGGTTAAATTTTAATGATTTTAGAACTTGTTAAAGATCATCCATCCAGCCATCCAGCTAACTGTCTATCCATCCATCCATTCAGCTAAAAGTCTATTCATCCTTGTATCTGATGAAACTGTTTTGTATTGTTCTTTTAAAATGAATGAATAAACATCAAATCAAAAATAAGTCTGTATCTCTGTGTTTATCGTTGTCCTGGCATTGTCTCCTGTTGCCTCTGTCTCCTGAGTTCCTTGTGATTCCCTGAGTATGTAAGTTTGCTGCCCTGTCAGCTATTTTATGTTCTTAATTTCTGTGGCCGTCGCGGACGCCATTTTGAAGAGTCCTAATGGTGAACTACTTTTTTTAAATCCAGCAGATTTGACCATTTCGTGAAACTCTCAAGCTCAGAAAAACTTGTGCTATAACGTCAGCTATGAAATATATTTTTTCTCAGCAAAGAAATAATTGTTTTACCGTGTTTTGTTGTAAAATCCTGGCTTCTTTGGCCGTCGCGGACGCCATTTTGAAGAGTGCTAATGTGGCGAACTTTTTTTTTTAAATCCAGACGCGTCGCGTAGGCCGCTGAGAAACATCCATAAGTTCACCCTCCATGTTAAAAAGTCTTTGTCTGACTCTTCGAAAACAAGCAATAAAGCTGCAGAGTAACACACTGGCTGCTAACTGCTATAGAGAGAGCACACACCAAGAGACTGAGGGGGACGCTTTTTTGTCACGGACCACATCCGGCATAGACAGGATATAGTCTGTTAGCTGTCGTCCGAGCTTGTAAATACATTATTTCGTTTTTACTGATAGATAATTAGTTATTAGCGGTACTGCATTTTAAATAAAAATAGCACAAATCCGCTTATGAATTGTAAAACTTAGGCAATCCGCTGTAAAGCTAACAGATTATTTAGCTACGCTATAAGCGGATTAGCGCATTAGCGCTACCTAGCGGTCTGAGGCACACCACTGGCTAACAACAAAGCTAAAAGATCGTTGTTTTTTTAAATCTCAAACATCTCATAAAGCTAGTCAGTTGTAAATGTCCATACAATGATTACATTCTGTAAGTTTCATAAAAATCCGCAGAGTGGTTCTTGACTTATCTTGCAAACAAACAGCTAACAAACACAGAGCTAACAGTGGTTACCTCCAGACCAGGAGGCCGGGCAGCGACAGAGTCAGTCCGAGCAGAGGAGGCTTTTTTTCGGACACATGAGCTGGAAACAGTCGGTGGACTCTCTGGAAGTGTCCCCCTAGCGGACAAAAGTGGTACTGCACCATTTTCTGCCAAAATGAAAAACGGTCACATCTGAGCCAAAAATTGGTCTAAAAAATGGGAAAAATCCATAAATAGGTCTCACCTCTCTATAGATCGCAGGGCATGCAAATTAGGCAAACAGCCACAACCTATATTCCGGAAAATACGATAATTTTCTTGTCAGCCTTGAGTCTTACTGATACTTCCAAAATCTGGAATGGCCAGATTAGAGTGCAAAAATAATTTCAGAGGAAAATTTGCAAACACAGCAAAAAACACAGGGAAAAATGACCTGTTTGCCTTCAGCGGTGGGTGATAATAAATTAGTTCAGTGCAGCAGCACAGCATCAACAAGAACTTTGTGAGGACACATCATGCATTGAATGCAGAAAACCGATTCAGTTGTCTGGGTTTTTCTGCACCAACTGGAGTTTGATGTAAAAAAAAAAATGGTGAAACAGCAGTTTATCCATGTGGAACAGTCCCTGTTTGTTGGACTTCCTCTTTACTTTCAGGAAGCATTACAGCTTTTTTTTTTTTTTTTTGGTCTGCTCTCTTTTTCGGAAGTTGCCACATTAGCCGTGTTTCCATCAAGGTTTCTAGCTGCGCATTTTGAAGTATCGCAGCAGAAAAGCTTAATGGAAACGGCAAAATCCGTATTTACTTTCTCAAGTTCGCCAAAAAGTTTATACGCTCGCTTGAGGTGGTTTTTGGGATGTTCGAAAATGAGCAGATGCGCACAGCGACAGATGGAAACACATTTGCCGACTCGTGCTGCCGAAGCGAACATTCACGTCACGTGACTGATCAGCTGTTTCCGCTCCGGACAACATGTAACATCGCTAAAACTAGTTTGTATGACAGAATAAATACAACTCGACCGATAGCAACACGTACCTGAAATATTCTCTCCATTTTGACGAGATGTGTGGCCAGGTTCTGTTTTCAACTGCTACTTCCTGTTTACTGTAGACATGCGCTGGACATGCGCAGTGCTGACGTCTGACGTAATGACGCTGACGTCTGACGTAATGACGCTGTGCGTGGCTTGGTAGATGCGCTTCAAGCCAGCAGATGGAAACACTTCTGCTTCGCATTAATTTGTATTTACATATTTGCGAGATTTCAAAAATTAGCTCAAAAATCGAAATGAAAATGGATGGAAACACAGCTACTGAGCAAACTTGCACAAAAATGCAAAATCCCTTCCTGATGCATCTTGGGCCTGAACCTGCAGCCCAGGATTACGGGACAGTGGCACTGACCACTGAGCCACAGCAGCAACAGGACCATGTTAACTGTGTTGAAGATTAAAATCTTATGATGAGAAATTACAAAGTGGTTTGAGTTAAACCTTGAAGATGATGTCAAGCACCAAGTCATTGAATGTGTTGTGAGTTACTCTCATCTGCTGCTACATCAAGTTTCAGCCCAGTGTCTGTAAAATGGACTTTATTATATCTAGTCATGGGTTGCACCCAGTGGTGGGCACCAGCACGCTAAACCGAAAATCCTCTAATGCGGACCTAAACAATTTGTTTGCGCTTTAGTGGATTTACTATTTTTTATAATTCGTAGGCGGTTTTGCGCTTTTTCTATTTAAAATGAAGTACAACTAATAACTAATTATCTATCAGTATTCATTGTCTTGACTGTTATGAATCACAATGCACATGAATCCATTCTACAGCTCCCCTCCCAACTAACAGCAATCATTGAGAGAAGGTATATGTCCATTCTTCCTGTTGCTTTCAGTCATGGTTCTGATTTTACAGACATTTCCCACAATGCTGCTGTGTCTGCTTACGTAGTAGGAAGGCAATGGTTAATGTGACCAGGTGACCCTGCCCCATAATGCATTGCAGCACTTCAGTTTTCCAGTAAACAGTTTTAAAATTACTTTATCGATGCATTTTTATTGAAAAATCTACAATAAACAAAAGAAAAAGACAAAGAAGCAGCCGAAATAGCAATCCTCAACACATTCAACAACTTTTTAATTTTTAGACCATGAGCGAAAGGTCTATTTTAGGAAATGACATCCCCAGTGATTCGCGGTTATAGGTAGAATGAAGGTGTATAACAGTTCATGCACCGCTAGTTGGCAGTGTAGTGCAAATAATGCTTAACTTATTGCTGGCTACCAAGTGTTGAATTGAACTTGCGCTTTAAAATTAGCTTCCACTAGTTTTCCTAAGACATAAGCGCTTTTGAAATTGCGAACCTAAATAACTTAATAAGCGTTTTAGAAATTGCGGAACTAATTTTTGGACTAGCGCTGCTCACCACTGGTTGCGCCCCACCCACTCAATGTTTTTCTTTATTGTTCCTGTTGTTACAAAAGTCCATGCATGTGGTTCTCTATGAGCAGAGCCCTTTGAAAATGATGCATCAACATGAACGTCTTCCTTAGTAATCTTTGTAATTTAGCCAGTGACGCACCTGTCATCATGACAAAATACTAAAAATAATAAGAGAAAATACATTTGACCACTGACTGTTCTGTAAAACTGTTTTCTGAATTATTTCAACACTTCAATGGTCAATTTACACATTGTCTGTTCAAACATGGAAGAAACGTGTTGGGTGAGGCAGTGTAGTGCTCGGGTTCACCTCTCGGGGCGCTGTGTCCTATACAATATATGAAGTAGGTGGTTGCCCATTGCTGTGTCTCATTATATTGTCAATATACTGTACATGTTTGATTACACATGTGCTGCACATGTTGATGCTCTACAGTCTGTCTCATTTATTAAATGAACGTGACATGTTTCTTCTTTCTCATCAGTCATAATAAACGATGAAAATTCACAGAGGAAGAAAGTACCGTGCCGCACCGATAGGGGGCAGTGCTGCCCCATAGGGACAATGAAGCAGGTGCAGTCGCTGTGCGTTCTTCTGTTTCACAGAGGTGCAGCAGGGGTGAAGCATTCATTGAAATTTGTTTAGACAAAATGGAAGATCATATCTCAAAACTAAAGTATTTTTCTAAACTAGATTTTCAGTCGAAACAGAAGGTGTTAGAGAGAGGAAGAAAAAAAAAAATCTATTTTGGGTTCATATATATGAGCATCCAATTCCAGACAGTGGTTTTGAGCATTATCAGCCCATTAATGGCTGTTATCATCCCCATAGGTAGCATTCAGACTGTCCCTCTTAGTCCCTAGTAGGTTTAACAGCACGTTCTTATTGCTGATAATGCAGCTTTGCACGCATCTAAAACTTCTTTTATTATTATTATTATTATTTTTATATAGCCTTATTTAACACTTTACCTAAACCTAACCTTGACCCAGAAAAAAAAACTCTTGCCCCCGAGCACTGACCCTAAACTTAACCCCCTGACCCTTGAGCCTTAACCTAACCCTGACTCTTAACCTAACCCAGGGGTGCCCAAAGTGGGGCCCGCGGGCCAAAGTTGGCCAACCAAGCTGTCCTCATTACCATGTTAAATTTTCCTTTGAAGTGTCAGTGTGTTTACAGTCAGTCATTCTGACTTTAATGTTAAAGTGAGACTAAACCCAGGTTGAGACGGTAACTCCTCCTTCCAAAATCTCCCTGAAAATGGGCGTGTCGAGAGACAAGGAAGGGTGGAGGTAGAGTTGTGCTTTTGTTCACGCCTCCACCTGCAACAACCTAAAACAAATTAAACCTCTAGCCAACAACATACACCAAGCAACAACAAAGAATAAACATGTAGATGTATTTATCTATTCCACCCATTCCATCCAAAACCAAAGGCCTAAAAAAATGAAAATGAAAAGAAAAATAAAACCGCTTGTCAGGAGTGAAATGCAGCATTTCCATATAAGGTATGCACTTCTCATCTCTGCAGGGGATTGGCTCTGCTTGAACCACCTGTGTGACATCACACATGAGCAGACATGTCACACATGAGCGTTTGCACAAATAAGAAAATTAAGGTGTAATCCACCAGTTCAACCCATAGAACTACCGTAAACACATTTTTAGACCAAATATTGCCAAATATTGCCAATTTACACAGATATGCACAATTATGTGAGAATAAACACAGCCATAGTGCTAGATAACATTTTAAACACATTCTAGGGAGTTTATCAGCTAAAAAAAGTTAATTTTGGGTTTAGTCGCACTTTAAGAGCGGCTTGAAGACCTTTCTTTTCAACCGAGCATACTCTGCCTCCTCATGATTCTACTTTTGATCATAGCTGATACTGTTGTTGATTTTAATTGTTTATTAATTGTTTTATTGACATTTAATTCTGTTGCACCTTGTAGCACTTTGAGACTTTCATTAATGAAAAGTGCGTTATAAATTGAATTCATTATTATTATTATTATTTTCCTTTGATCTTGCACTAATGCACTCCACACATAAAGTGTTTAAAAATAGCCTAAATTATAAATATGAACTGGCTTCAGTGGTGATTTTAGCTTCTTTTTGGGGGGTGCTCAAGCACCCCTAAATTTAAACACAGCACCTCTGAAAAATAAAACATTGTTAGGATTTTGTAAGGAAACAGTTCTCAAACCTTAGATTCAACAAACTATTGAATATGGTATGAATGAAAACAGTCTGAAACGGGCCAGTAAAATCTATGATTTCTTTTGCACAAGTCCCACCACCTGTCAATCAATCCAGCATGTCAGCAACTGACCAATCAGCAACCTCAGTTTGTCCTGAAGTGAACGCCCCTTACCTGCAGAGCTGCAGCTTTGCAGACATTTCAATAATGAATTTACATATTTTTTCATGTTAATCTACTGTAATAAAACTTTGTAAAATACACCAGAATGCAGGAAATGGCATCTATTTTATTCAAAATTCTCTGAGGGAGGACCCCCAGACCCCCCACCACCAACAACACAGCCTGTTCTGTGATTCTCTTTATACAGAACTGAAGGTTAAATAACTGTATAATTAAAAAAATGGACTTTATTTGAATAGGTTTTTGCATTTCATGTATTAGTTTATTGCATTTGGTCCGCAGACATTTGGTAGATTTTAAATGTGGCCCTCTTAGGGAAAATGTTTGGCCACCCCTGACCATATTATCAGCGATAAGAATGTACCTTTAAACCTACTACAGTACAGGAGGGACAGTCTGAACGTAATCTATGGGTATGATAACAACTAATAACAACTATTTAACGGCTGACAACATTTGAAACGCATGTCCTGACACAACCACAGACCACGAGCTACCACAGCCCTCTGTGTGGAGCAGAGTGCTGCTATCTAGGGTGCCCGGGGGAGCAGATGGTGGGGGTTGCCGGCCTTGCTTAAGGGTCCAGAGTGGGACAAATGAGGGTGGAGACTGGTGTGGGTGCTTCATCACCTGTCCCACCCACATTTTGATGTTGTCGGTTCGGGAAGTTGAACCGGCGACGACAGATCACAGGCCCACCTTCTCTAACCTCTTAGCCACCACTCCCCCTAATATTATTTGGTGAAGTTGGGGCTGTAGCAGAGTTGGGCTGAACCAACTCAAAGTTGACAGAAGAGTCTGTAGAATATAGAAATTATATTTGTTCTAGTTTGTAGACTATGAGAAGATGGGGGAGCAGCAGCTCCACCTGCTCTCAGAGATGTTTCTTGAAACAAAAATGTATAAAAGAAGGATTTAAACGAGCATGATCGTATACTTTGTACAACATGGTTTGGTCAGCGTGTGATAAGAAGTCCAGTCAGTTTAATAAATGTAGAAACACAGGAAGGTAGATCGTGGTGTGTGACTACGATGCGCCGCAGAGGAGAAACAGCTGCAGGAGACCAAAAAGAAGCACCGTTTCACATTTTCACGAGCAGGACTGGAGGATGCTGAGCAGAGGAGGAATGAAGTGGTGATGTCAGAGGAGGAGGGGTTCAGAAGAGGAGGAGGGGTTCAGAGGCACACTAGAGTCCAGTCTATCCAGCTTTCCATCCTCTGTGCCAGACTGTTGGCGTTTGGAGGGGCACAGAGCTAAAAACACAACTTTTATGTATTGAGGGAACTTTCCCTGTTTCTGTGATTTGATGTATTTCATGTTGCTCTAAAGTATGAAAACAACTTTAGACCCACAGACATTATATAACAGGTCAGCACAATATGAAAATAATTGTTCCTTTTTGTCCTCCATGAGGATAACATTAGCCCGTTTTTGCCACAGGAAAGAAAAGTGAGATTCAGCAGGCTGTGAATAATCATGAACTTCATGGTATCTCAGTTTACTGCCACTGTTGGCTGTATGGATATTTCTGGCCTTTTCTGGCATGCATGTTCAGCCTGACTGAGAGAGTGCTGTAAAATAAAAATAAAAATACATAGTGCCTTAAAGCTCTCAGCAACCTTTGTTTACATGCTGAGCGTGAGCAGCTAATTTAACACACATGTGAAACAGAGGGTGCTCCCAAGATTCAGTTGCCCTCCCATTTATAACCATTCTAATTATGAATAACAATTTAAAACTATAATATGTCTATTAATACTGAGCCTGGATAACATTCACATTTATGTTGTTGTTGTTTACACTAGCTATGCTACAAAGTATGTTTTATTTACATTGAACGTGAAATTTTTGAATGAATCCAACCCAACAGCTGATACATAGGGTGGTGACGGTACACAATGGACACTGAGGCATGGAAAATAGTGAAGGTAGGGATCTGTTGACAGTGAGTGTTGACTGGGGGTCAACACTAACACTCGCTGTCCTGAATCCTCAATCCCTTCTGGGGGTTGTAGGTTTAATTAGAGGTGGGCCTATGACATCATACTTTTAAAGAGCTTGTTTCTAGTCCGTCCTCATGAAAACACAATGGTGGCCCATTTTAAAATGTCTTCACTCTGGAACCCGGTTTTGAAAAAAAATCCATTGGGGCTTCTAAAATGCTGTTTCCATGTAGATGCTAGGCTGAAACAATAAAAATAAACTTTATTTATTCACAACAACTGTTTTCGTATAGATGGAGCCAAAGATTTTTTTTTCTTTTTTCTGCAAGTGCAACTCATAACCATTAAATTCAATGTGTGCTCCAAAGTAAACAGTTTAGAAAGGTTAATAATAGAGCCTGGCCAAAATGGAAATTTTGTCTATCGCCGATACCGATATTGGGAGGGGGCAATAACCGATATAATGGCTGAAATTTCTTTTGCTTTGTCCACCCCCAAGAATCTAAGAAAACAGCGTGTGGATTGGGGCTTATTTATTTAGTGCATTTGTTAGCAACCATGAAGCTAAGCAAATAAGATCCATGTTATACCAGGTCCTTTGCTAGGTTATCTAAACATTAGCTTGCTAACTTAAGAGGCATGTAGCTAATGACAAGCAGGATGGAGGATTGAAGATAATTTATTATTGTTGATTTGTTTTACAGATCAGTTAAAATAAACTTACCATGCTCTGTTCAGCAAAATGCACTGCACAGTATCGCTCCCTGCTTCATCTGTGCTGAATGTGAAAGTGAAACTTAAGTGAATGGCCATGAGTCTTCATGCACCCTCTGCTGGATACTTTGTACAATTACAGCTGGTTCCAACATTTTAGGGATGAAAATTAGAAGAGCTTCTATTGACGAATAATGAAATTATTATCACAGACACCGATAGAACCCCAAATGTCTAAATTGACCTAAATTATGGACCCTACCGATATATCAGTCAGGACTGTAGAGAATAAACCCATTTGTCTTTGTTTTACTTCACACAAATGATTGAGACTTTCCTCTCTCTAGCACAAACATGCAAGCTATAGCAGCTAGGCAATTAGACCTCAACCTAGTGGTAGGGGTAACACTAGTGAGAGTGACATGTTTACTCTGTGTTATTTTTCCTTTAGCTCAACTGACATAATCCTGACTTAGAAAACAACCTCAAAAATATAATATCTACAAGCTTTAGCAGTCCTTGGCCTTCCCCTGTCCCTTCCATTAACATTCCTCACTTCCAGCTGTTTCAAAGTTTGTGTGAAAATCCATTTTCATATTTTAGCTCAATTCAGGAGGGTGTGGTCGTCTGCTGGTGAGCTGCCTCTGTTTATTATATTACATCCTTTTAAATTCAGTTTAGGTTTGCACTGCACATGGCGTCCTGTCCTCAGGCAGGTCCAGCTGAGCTGAATACAGGAAATGTTTTGACAGTAAGTGCAGTGTTCAGCCTTAAGCCGACATGTGAAGGACAAAGACAGAGGAGAGGCAGATGGTTTATCAGTGGAGTTATTCTGGATTTAGCTGTTTTAAATCAAGTTTGTCAATCAGAGCTCGTCGTCTTCATGGATGATGTGTTATTTGTGTCTGCTGCAGTTTGCGCTCTCTGAATAGTTTGCCTTGTTTGGACGTCCTCCATCAAAAATGCCATTTATAGATTTTCTACATTTTTAGGCGGGTAGTAAAAACATTCAAATATTAATTTAGCTTCTAAGTTTAGGTTTCGTTGACTCGTTTGTTTCTGATAGACAAACTATCCACACTTGGACTAAGCCCCTCTATTTGTAACTGGGTCTTAGACTTCTTAACAGACAGACCACAGTCCGTGAAGATCCACAACTTCTCCTCCTCCACCATCACCCTCAGCACTGGCTCTCCTCAGGGATGTGTGCTGAGCCCTCTTCTGTTCACTCTGCTCACATATGATTGTACAGCCACACATCCAGGCTGTCATATTGTTAAGTTTGCAGATGATACAGCTGTGGTGGGATGCATCACAGATAATGATGAATCCAGCTACAGACAGGAGGTGGAACATCTGGAGAGCTGGTGCAAAGAGAACAACCTTCACATGAATGTGAAGAAGACGAAGGAGATGATTGTGGACTTCAGAAGGAACAAACACACCCACACCCCACTGTATATAGGTGGATCTGCGGTGGAGGTGGTCTCCAGCTACAAATACCTGGGTGTACACATGAATGATAACCTCAGCTGGAGCAACAACACCACCAGCCTGATCAAGAAAGGTCATCAGAGACTCTACTTCCTCAGACGGCTGAGACGAGCCGGTCTGAGAAGCCCAGTCCTCACCTCGTTCTACAGGTGTGCAGTGGAGAGCGTCCTGTGCTCCAGCATCAACGTGTGGCATGGAGGCTGCACAGTTGCAGAGAGAAAAGCTCTGCAGAGAGTGGTGAAGGCTGCACAGAAGTCTGTGGGAGTCAGTCTCCCCACCATCACAGACATTTACACCTCCAGATGCAGAAAAAGAGCCACCTGCATCATGAAAGACCTCACTCACCCAGCACACTCACTCTTTGCACCACTCCCCTCGGGACGGAGGTTGAGGAGCATCAAATGTAGAACCACTAGACTGAGAAACAGCTTCTACCCTGAGGCTGTCAGACTCATGAATAAATAAATAATAAGAATAAACACTGCAAAATGTCACATCATACTGATACTGATCTGTTTCTTGTTGCTGCGTTCATCTGTGACCATCTGCTCATGTTCGTGCTGCTGTTTATAATGATGTTTTTCTACTACATTAGGGCTTAGTGTATTACTAGCTGATGTCTCTCTTAGTTAATCCTAGATGTTATTATTGTTTTTCTCTTGCATTTGTTGTTGGATGTAACTGGGACCCTGTGTACATAATCTCGTTTTCAACACATGTACTACATGCGGTGCAAATGACAATAAATTCTCTCTGACTCTGACTCTGACTCTGTTTTTCTTTTTTCTCTTATTTTCCCCTTTTATAGATGGCCTCCCTTCTCACCTTACAGCCATCCTCTTCACACCATTATGATTTTTATTTTTTTATTTTTTAGAAAAGAAAGAAAGGAAAGACAGAAAGCAAGACTACAAAACACAACAATTATCCACTAAAAGAGCACAAGGCAAACACACCCGACCGCCGTCCGCAACCCTGCAAAGAACATGACAGAACACAGCAACAAAACACATATGCATAAAAGACACATAACATTCATGACTTTGCAGTATATTTCTATAAATATATATACAGTATACTTATATCTACAAATATATACATACCGGTACATACATATACATTCATATGCAGTCATATACTGTACCCATCTATATGGGTATATGACTGCTCCCGGTAGGTCTGGATGGCGCCTTGCAATGCAGGCTACCACTACCGGTGTATGAATGTGTGAATGAATGGGTGGATGGCTGGTATTGTAAAGCGCTTTGGGGGCTCCTCACAGGGGGCTGGAAAGCACTATATAAATAAGCTCCATTTACCATTTACCATTTGTACACTAAGTTCTGTGCGGTTGTTGGGTCCTCCCTTCTCCCGGTTCTTGTACCCACAGTCATAGCTTTCATCACGTACTGTTTTGACCATCGCCGTTTCAAGCTGCCTTACATTAAATCCCTCCTAGCTGGCATTAACTTCCATGCACAACTTCATCATCTGGGTCCACTCCCAAGTTTGTTCTCCAACCACGTCATTAAACTCCTCCTGAAGGGTTTAGCTAAGCGTTCTCCT
>JBBPBX010010496.1:12212-46824 GCA_038048925.1 Garcialebias charrua
TGACTGCAGCATGGTTCGTCAGATTTCTCAGGAAATCCTTGGCCCTATGCGGCCTTCCCCCTCTCCATTACTCTGGCCATTCCTTTCGGATTGGGGCTGCTACCTCCGCCGCTGTTCAAGGTGCATCGGGGGCATCCCTCCAACAGCTAGGTCGCTGGTCTTCGACAGCCTACTCCTCTTACGTCCGCCCGGATCTTCAATCAGTGCTCTCTGCTCAACGCTTGCTCAGCTGTTAGGTGAGCTCTAACATCACATACTAGTGGTAGTGTCCTCCTGCTCTGTGTCACCTCCCTCTTTTGACAGCTCGAGCCAAATCACTTCCCCTTTTTGTCTTCTCTCCCTGGAATGGGGCTAGAGTCCATGCACGCTCGCCGTCGTTGCCCAGTCCGAGAAAAGAGGCCGTCGTTGCCCAGTCCACGTAAAGAGGCAGTCGTTGCCCAGTCCACGTAAAGAGGCAGTCGTTGCCCAGTCCACGTAAAGAGGCAGTCGTTGCCCAGTCCACGTAAAGAGGCAGTCGTTGCCCAGTCCACGTAAAGAGGCAGTCGTTGCCCAGTCCACGTAAAGAGGCAGTCGTTGCCCAGTCCACGTAAAGAGGCAGTCGTTGCCCAGTCCAAGAAAAGAGGCTGTCGTTGCCTAGTCCGTGAAAAGAGGCTGTTGCCCATGCATGCCCTCGGGCAGCCAGACCCTCGCCAGCTCGGCCCCGGCTTTTCTTTTTTGGGGGGTAGATATCCATAATCTATCTCCCTATGCCGGACATTCAAGCTCTCAGCAGTCCGGCATGCATGCCCTCCGCCGGGGCCCGAGCGCCAAAGAAACCTTAATCAATAAAACATTTTAATTGTATTCTCTCTCTCGTTTTGTGAGTCTCTTCAGGTTGAAATGAAGTCGAAGACGCAAATTCAACAATGGCAGGACTCACAGCTGCATCGAATCACTCATCAACTGTCCACCTGGATACAGCTGCATCGAATCACTCATCAACTGTCCACCTGGATATAAGGCGCCCTTTCCTCAGCTCTTCCTGTTTGCCCGTTGCCAGTCTAGTCGCCTCCCTCCACCTCCCCGTCTCCTCCCGGGGTTTCTGGTTCCTCGGTTCTCCCCTGTTCTTCGTCCCGCCTCCGCCGCCTGGGGTTGTCCTGCTCGCCTTCGTCTTGGTCCTGCTGCTGTGTGCGTTCCTGCTTCCTGTTCCCTGCGACCCAGCCGGTCATGGCAGATGGCCGCTTGTCCTGAGCCTGGTTCTGCTGGAGGTTTCTTCCTCTCGAGGGAGTTTTTCCTTCCCACTGTCGCTTCGTGCTTGCTCAGGATGGAGGTTCTGCGCTGGTGTTCGTCTCAGGGTTGTCTGGAGCTGTCGGCCGCTGGCTGGCCGTCATTCACGTACCGGTGGGATGGATTGGACGTCTGCGATCCCTTCTCCACCACCGGGTTCGGGTCCCGGGGGGTAGATATCCATAATCTATCTCCCTATGCCGGACATTCAAGCTCTCAGCAGTCCGGCATGCATGCCCTCCGCCGGGGCCCGAGCGCCAAAGAAACCTAATCAATAAAACATTTTAATTGTATTCTCTCTCTCGTTTTGTGAGTCTCTTCAGGTTGAAATAAAGCATGATTGTCCCAAATCCCATTCTTGAATATAAAAGAATTTCTGAAGCATGACGGAAAATTAAGATAGTGTATGCCTTTCTTTAAATAGATCATTTTTGATTTTACTACTGTAAACTTTTTTGTCATCTGAAACGCGTTACATTTTTTTGTGTAAGAAAAATTTTTTTTTTTTGATCTTCCATGTCTTCCATCCAGTCGCTGCCAGACACTCTCGGTTGGTGACAGATGATGTGTCCAAATTGCAGTACTGTACAGTATACCTCTGCCACTCTAAGCAGACAGGTCAGGAAGAGAGCCAGTCATTCCTCTGAAGAGGGTACCCGTACTCCTTTGAATAAAACATCACACAGATGTATTTAACTCGGGGCTAAAATATATGTATGGTAGCAAGACATGAAAAATATATATTGCCAGTATTATTTACCGTAATCCTCCTTTACACAGTCGACCCAGGCCACCATCTTGCCAACTGGACCTGGTTTTGCACCCTGTGAAATCCAGAACCAGCCACACAGGAACAACTGCACGTCACCATTACAACAGGAACGGAATCTCTGAGGACTACCTGTTGACAGATCATATTACACATTTTGTTAAGGTTTTCTTTCAAATTGTTGGCATGAAATGGAGTGCCCTCCTTAAAACAGCGAAAATTACTGTGATCAAATGGAACTCATGTTTCCAGCACGGGAAGTAATTTACAGTCATTATCAACAAATTAGCATATGCTTTATGATACATTTGATACTACATTTGTTGAATATGACTGTACATTAGGAGAGGTGCTCTCATCTTTTTAGGAATGTTTCACATCTAAAATAGTTTAGTAAATGAAACTTTATATACCAGCTTTCAAGATATAAAGATTACAAACTGCATCACAATCAACATTAAAACAAAACATGTGGAACTAGTCTTGCTTTTAATGTTATGATGAAAAAAATGTCATGATAAAATGAGGAGGGGGCTGTAAACACGGTCCCTTTTGAGCTCTTAACAAAATGCATGCAAAAAAAATAAATAACATAACACGGAACCCATGGAGCATGGCCATATAATAAATTTGAACCAGAACAGTCAGCTGAACTCGAACTCTGACAAATTACCAGTGCTGCTCTACTTTTAAACTATGAGGTTTGTTGTGTTTCTTCATGGATCTGAAGCAAAAAGAACCGCAACCTCTCCTG
The DNA here is from genome assembly GCA_038048925.1 of Garcialebias charrua. Lineage (NCBI taxonomy): Eukaryota > Metazoa > Chordata > Actinopteri > Cyprinodontiformes > Rivulidae > Garcialebias > Garcialebias charrua. The sequence goes on from JBBPBX010010496.1 coordinate 15,002, forward strand.
TTACCAGGGGCCTCATGTATCAACCATGCGTGCGCACAAAAACATTGCGCACGTCACTTTCCACGCAAAACCCCGTATGTAACAAAAATGAAATGAACGTGAATATCTGCGCATCCAAGTACATTTCCACGCCAGCTCCCCTGCTGGCGTACGCACGTTTCTGTGGTTCTTGTTCCTTTGGCGACACTTACAGGTGATTCAGAGAAACTGAAGCCCCACAGTCTGTGGTTGACTTTAAGAGCGGCTTGAAGACCTTTCTTTTCAACCGAGCATACTTTACTCCTCATGATTCTACTTTTGATCATAGCTGATACTGTTGTTGATTTTAATTGTTTTATTATTTGTTTTATTGACATTTAATTCTGTTGCACCTTGTAGCACTTTGAGATTTCCATTAATGAAAAGTGCGTTATAAATTGAATTCATTATTATTATTATTATTATTATTATTATTATTATTATTATTATTATTATTAACTGTTCATGATGTGAAAATGATTAATATTCCCTCCAAACACACGATTAACAAGTATTACATCCACATGACGCAGTGAAATAAAGGACGCGCAAAGTTGTGCCAAAAATAAATTTAACAGGAACGGATTCATTCAGCCTTACTGGAGAATATAATAAATAGTGTAACACGCAGAGCATTTATTTAGAAACAGATATAATTTTCTGATCTAGGATATGGCTTATCAGCCGTTTTCAGAAATAATCATTTTTCAGTTTGGCACTGCTGCTGCGCTCTGGGCAACAGGAGCCGTGCATGCATACAGAAGCAGCGGTCAAACTGTTCCACAGAGGGAGCTGGCAGGTCGATCGGGACTGTGCAGTCCAGTCCACACAAAGCCGGATCATGTCCAATGGAATGTCTCATCCATATGATTCCAAAGGCTGAGTGGTCGCGCTTGGAGCGCGCGCACCCTCGCCGGTGTTACACGGCAGCTGGAGGTGATTCATTATCTGCGTTTATTGTAGATTTCTCCAAAATGACACGTGAAAGTACACCATATATAACTTGTAGGAGAGCAAAAGCTTCACAGACAGACTGCGCACAAGGCTGCGGGGCGCGCAGCGGTTGGAGACTCCAACATCACGTGATGTCATGAAAAGTCTCCACCAAGACGCACAGACTCGTTTCTTCATATCATCTACATAAACAAAGATCTATGTTCTAGCAAACATCCAAGTAAGTTCCTCTGTGTTTACAGTAATAATGGTAATAAACTCGTGCGCAAAGTTAATATTTCCACACAGAATGAATGAATGAGCCGGTTCGCGCACCACAGCAGGGTGCGCGCACACACAAATACCGACACACAATCACTCGTTCTTTGCATGATGAACACATTTTATTACTATTCTTACTTAGGATGTTTGTCCTCACTCATATTATATTAAATTCATTATTTTCCTGAATCTAGAAATAACTTCTGATCGCGCAGGGATCAAACAAACATGTCCTTCACACATGCAGGAAGTAATTTGCATCTGTTTAACATATGTAAATGTAGGCGTGTCAGGGGAGGTGTCTCACGTGCGCTCAGTTCCACGTCAATTGTGATGTACAAAAGGAATGTGCGTGGATTCAGGTGTACGCTCAGTTTGATACATCCGGATCCTTTTGTGCGTGCACACATTTCTGGGTTTGACCGTACGTCACTTTTCAGTGAGGAATCCACGCAAGTCTTTGATACATGAGGCCCCTGGTCTCTGTTTGACACTATCAACAGCAAAAAAGCAATATATACTGAACACAAATAGAAATTATTAGGTTAAACATTGTCCGATTGAATAACTGAGAATGTTCAGGTACTTTATTGGTACATTTTATACTAAAATCACCGGTAAAAATGCCTGCTAGCATTAGCTAAAGCTAACGTTAGCCACACAATCGAAGCAAAGTAAAACTCACCTTCGTGTTTGTGGATGTAAGACGAGGCATACATCTTAAAGCCTTTCTCTAATTTAGTCGTTGGAGCTTTGGATGAGACTTACAAATGCGATGAACATCGTTAATAGTCAGCTTGGGCAATCCCTGTAAACACGAACACCTCGAATAAAACGCCATGTTCAATAGACCGGAAGTGAGCGATCCGCATTGACAGGAACACGGAAGTTGACGTGCAAAGAGCCTATTCATCTTAATCTGCGTTCGAGGTGCTTTCTGAGGAGCTGCAGACAAGACAAGAAGCTACGCAGGGGGGGTGGGGTCGGGGAGGGAGGGAGCGAGAGAAGAAGCGACTTTAGCTAGATTTATAGTCGACGTGTCGCGCAACGCGCGAGGGTGCACGCGTGAAAAGTGACGCAATATCACAGTCCCCGCCCCTGCGCGTTGGCCCCGCGCGTGGTCTTGGCGCGTGTCGTGCACCTCCGAATTTTTGAAACTTCGCAAGCCTAGTGCGCGCGCCGCGCTCGCTGACGGACTGGGCTCAAAACAAGATGGACGCTTTCGAAGCTGCTCTGGCTGAACTCATCCGCATGTATCGCCATTTGTATGATCCCTCTATGAGAGAACACAACTATGTGCAAATGGCACAGAATTCATGGAAGGAGATTGCAGAAGCGATGCAGAAGGAGGAAGCAGTCTGTAGAAAAGCTTGGAAAAACATGCGGGATCGCTTCGTGAAGGCCAAGAAGAGGGTGATCAGAAGTGGCGATCCTGGCACCAACAAACCGGTGCCAATCATCGTTGTGGAGCTGAGTTGGCTGTCGAGTTTTATAAAACACAGAGAAACGGACACAAATATGGAAAAAGAGGTAAAAATGAAAGAAAAAAGTTAGTACTGCTTTTATTACAGCTAGCTTAGCATGGAATACAGCAGGCCATGCTGTGCAGCCTGCCGTGTTGTTTCCCCTTTGTAGTCATTGATATAAACAATAAACTGTGAGAATGAATGACCAAAACATGGCTTAATGAAAATATAAATCAAGCTGCTGACCAGTAAATGTGAAATAGTGGAAATAGCTATTTTGGATCTGCACAGCTCAACTGTAAACAAATTTAGCCTATATGTGTGTTGATGCTTCACCTTCTGTTTATTAAGCTAACAATTACACAAACATTTGTTTTTAATTAAGCTAACAATTACACAAACATTTGTTTTTATTTAAGCTAACAATTACACAAACATTTGTTTTTATTTAAGACATACAGTATATGCATTGTATCCGTTACTGTTTCATTTTGAACTGATGGATATCAATGTCCCTTGTTCTACTGGGGGACTTCAACGCTCACGTGGGCAATGACAGTGAGACCTGGAGGGGTGTGGTTGGGAGGAACGGCCCCCCTGATCTGAACCAGAGTGGTGTTCTGTTATTGGACTTCTGTGCTCGTCATGGATTGTCCATAACGAACACCATGTTTAAGCATAAGGGTGTCCATATGTGCTCTTGGCACCAGGACACCCTAGGTCGCAGTTCGATGATCGACTTTGTTGTCGTCTCATCTGATCTGCGGCCGCATGTCTTGGACACTCGGGTGAAGAGAGGGGCGGAGCTGTCAACTGACCACTACCTGGTGGTGAGTTGGCTCCGATGGTGGGGGAGGATGCCGGTCAGACCTGGCAGACCCAAACGTATTGTGAGGGTCTGCTGGGAACGTCTGGCAGAGTCTCCCGTAAGACGGAGCTTTAACTCCCACCTCCGGGAGAGCTTTGAACACGTTCCGAGGGAGGCGGGGGACATGGAGTCCGAGTGGGCCGTGTTCCGCGCCTCTATTGTCGAGGCAGCTTATCGGAGCTGTGGCCGCAAGGTTGTTGGTGCCTGTCGTGGTGGCAACCCTCGAACCCGGTGGTGGACACCGGCAGTGAGGGATGCTGTCAGGCTGAAGAAGGAGTCCTATTGGGCCTTTTTGGCTTGTGGGACCCCGGAAGCAGCTGATAGGTACCGGCAGTCCAAGCGGCATGCGGCTCGGGTGGTTGCTGAGGCAAAAACTCGGGCGTGGGAGGAGTTCGGAGAGGCCATGGAGAATGACTTCCGTACGGCTTCGAGGCGATTCTGGTCCACCATCCGGCGTCTCAGGGGGGGAAAGAGGTACGCGACCAACACCATTTATGGTGGGGGTGGCGTGCTGCTGACCTCAACTCGGGATGTTGTGAGTCGGTGGGCGGAATACTTCGAAGACCTCCTCAATCCTACTGGCACGTCTTCCACTGAGGAAGCGGAGCCTGGGGACTTTGGGTCGGGTTCTCCGATCTCTGGTGCTGAGGTCGCCGAGGTGGTTAAAAAGCTCCGCGGTGGCAAGGCTCCGGGGGTGGATGAGATTCGCCCGGAGTTCCTTAGGGCTCTGGATGTTGTAGGGTTGTGTTGGCTTACGCGACTCTGCAATATCGCGTGGACATCGGGGGCAGTTCCCTTGGATTGGCAGACTGGGGTGGTGGTTCCCCTATTCAAAAAGGGGGACCGTAGGGTGTGTTCCAACTATAGGGGGATCACACTCTTAAGCCTCCCTGGTAAGGTCTATTCAGGGGTTCTGGAGAGGAGGGTCCGTCGGATAGTCGAACCTCGGATTCAGGAGGAGCAGTGTGGTTTTCGTCCTGGTCGTGGAACACTAGACCAGCTCTACACCCTCAGCAGGGTCCTGGAGGGTGCGTGGGAGTTTGCCCAACCAGTTTACATGTGCTTTGTGGACTTGGAGAAGGCATTCGACCGCGTCCCTCGGGGGGTTCTGTGGGGGGTACTCCGGGAGTATGGGGTACCAGGCCCTTTGATAAGGGCTGTTAGGTCCCTGTACGACCGGTGTCAGAGCTTGGTCCGCATTGCCGGCAGTAAGTCAGGCTCGTTTCCGGTGAGAGTTGGACTCCGCCAAGGTTGCCCTTTGTCACCGATTCTGTTCATAACTTTTATGGACAGAATTTCTAGGCGCAGCCAAGGTGTTGAGAGGATCCGTTTTGGTGACCTTAGAATCGCTTCTCTGTTTTTTGCAGATGATGTGGTCCTACTGGCTTCATCAGTTCGTGATTTACAACTTTCACTGGAGCGGTTTGCAGCCGAGTGTGATGCGGCCGGGATGAGGATCAGTTCCTCCAAATCCGAGGCCATGGTCTTGAGCCGGAAAAGGGTAGCATGCCCTCTCCGGGTCGGGGAGGAGGTCCTGCCCCAAGTGGAGGAGTTTAAGTATCTCGGGATCTTGTTCACGAATGAGGGAAAACTGGAGCGTGAGATCGATAGGCGGATAGGTGCAGCGTCCGCAGTGAAGCGGGCGCTGTACCGGTCTGTCGTGGTGAAGAGAGAGCTGAGTCAAAAGGCAAAGCTCTCAATTTACCGATCGATCTACATTCCCACCCTCATCTATGGTCATGAGCTTTGGGTTATGACCGAAAGAACAAGATCTCGGATACAAGCGGCTGAAATGAGTTTTCTCCGCAGGGTGGCTGGACTCTCCCTTAGAGATAGGGTGAGAAGCTCAGTCATCCGGGAGGGACTCGGAGTAGAGCCGCTGCTTCTCCACATCGAGAGGAGCCAGTTGAGGTGGCTCGGGCATCTGGTTAGGATGCCTCCTGGACGCCTCCCTGGTGAGGTGTTCCGGGCATGTCCCACCGGGAGGAGACCCAGAGGAAGACCCAGGATGCGCTGGAGGGACTATGTTTCTCGGCTGGCCTGGGAACGCCTTGGGATTCCCCCAGAGGAGCTGCTCCAAGTGGCTGGGGAGAGGGAAGTCTGGGCCTCCCTACTTAGGCTGCTACCCCCGCGACCCGACCCCGGATAAGCGGAAGAAGATGGATGGATGGATATCAATGTCTGTTTTTTAGCCTGAAGAAACACCACAGAGCCAAGCACAGGACGATACATGGTGCCTCGACCAGACCGTCACCCCATTCGACCAAACCTTCACCCCCATCGACCAGACCCTCACCCCCATGGACCAGACCGTCACCACCATCGACCATGAGTACATCACACCCATCGTCTCTCACAACCTCACGCCTACTGGCCATCAAACTGGCAGTACTTCAAACGTAGTGTGTTTTCCTCTGCGCAGGTCCTCCACGCCAATTCCTCCCTGTCCAACGGTGCCCATACCCGTACCACCTCGACACTTGCCAGGGTCAAGCAGCAGTAGCAGAAGCGACAGCCCTAGCATCAGCTCACTCAGTTGGTGTTGGTGAAAACTTTTTATACTTTTATACTACTATGAAAAAGTACTATGCAAAAACTCAGGACAGTATTACACTTTATTTCATTTTATGTTTATGGTTATTAAATGTTGGTGTTGGTGAAAACTTTTTATACTTTTATACTACTATGAAAAAGTACTATGCAAAAACTCAGGACAGTATTACACTTTATTTCAATTTATGTTTATGGTTATTAAATGTTGGTGTTGGTGAAAACTTTTTATACTTTTATACTACTGTGTTTTAGTGTTTAAATAGTTATTGTTGCACCGAGGGACAGAGAGAAATGCAATTTCAATCCTGTGTATGTCCTGTACATATTACAGTTTTGAGAATAAAGCTGACTTTGACTTGACTTTGATTCAAATGATACATTTGTAATGCATAATTACACATTTATCAATTATTTTTAGACAGCATGCAATTTTTGCACACATTAAAATCAAAACACTATCTCTACAGGTTTCTCCACATTCCACTTCACATTCCTGGTGAAATAAAGGCTACTACACATTGAGATTTTTCGTGTCAGGTAGCAATGCTTCATTTTAATGCAATATGGGACTTATATTTACAATGCCATTTCAGGTTTCCAAATAATTCTAACATCTAATGTTCTTACAATTATAAAAAAGTCTTTCATACCAAATTTTATGTAATACAACTGTTAGTGGCTTTGTAAATACAATATGCAAACAAAACAGACGGAAAGCTGAAGTGGATATTTCAATGTAGTTTCATTTTATTTAAAATCATTAACATTCAAATACATATAGCAATATACAATATAGCTTGGCACACCTCAGAGACTATCAGGGAAACCGTAGTTGCACTAAGTTTGTAGCTGGCTGCTACACTTTTCTGGCTGCTACCTGAAGCCAGGATTCTACGTCGTATGAAAGGCGAAATACAATGCAGCAGGTCATCAAATCGGCGTGCAGACATGCGGAAGTAACAAGTGCATTTCTTCGTCAATTCTCCGCATCGGCATCACCAGCATGTTATATTCCCCACCAGTACGTCTCTGAGAGTGTAATGGCCGAACATACCATCTCCTTCTGCATCTTCTTCGTCTCATTAAAATTGCAAGACACAATAACTGTTGTTCTATTATAATTTGCTCCTCTAATAAGTTCAAGAAGCGAGCGGGAAGCCATTTTGTTTGTGTTGTGACGTCAAACAGTTCTTCTTCTACGGTAGATTTCTTCTTCTACACCCTTTCTTGTAACATATGCACATGTTTTAGAGGCTACTGCCACCTGCTGGCCCGTAAAAGAACAACACTTTGCCATGCGCCGCCGTGCGTCAACCATAAACACAGGGGCGAAACTGTGAACGCATTTCGCCGCACGGCTGCAGTGCACGCGCGGCGCGCGCGCTCCAGCCTGCGGACCAAAGCGCGAGTCTAACTCAGCCTTAAGTGTCCCAATGATCCTAGGAGCTATGCTGTCAGGGGCTTCATGCCCCTAGTAGGGTCACCCAAGGCAGACAGGTTCTAGGTGAGGGACCAGACAAAGTGCAGCCCAAAGACCCCTTATGATGAGTAAAATAAATGGACAAAATGTTCCCTCGCCCGGACGCGGGTCACCGGGGCCCCACTCTGGAGCCAGGCCCGGAGGTGGGGCACGTTGGCGAGCGCCTGGTGGCCGGGCTTTCACCCATGGAGCTCGGCCGGGCACAGCCCGAAGAGGAGACGTGGGTCCCCCTTCCCATGGGCTCACCACCTATGGGAGGGGCCAAAGGGGTCGGGTGCAATGTGGGATGGGTGGTGGCCGAGGGCGGGGACCCTGGCGGTCTGATCCTCGGCTACAGAAGCTGGCCATTGGGACATGGAATGTCACCTCTCTGGTGGGGAAGGAGCCTGAGCTAGTGTGTGAGGTTGAGAGGTTCCGGCTAGAAATAGTCGGACTCACCTCAACGCATGGCTCTGGCTCTGGAACCAGTTTCCTTGAGAGGGGTTGGACACTCTTCCACTCTGGAGTTGCCCCTGGTGAGAGGTGCCGAGCAGGAGTGGGCATACTTGTTGCCCCCCATCTTGGTGCCTGTACGTTGGGGTTCACCCCGGTGAACGAGAGGGTAGCCTCCCTTCGCCTACGTGTGGGGGGACGGGCTCTGACTGTTGTTTGTGCCTATGCGCCAAACGGCAGCGCAGATTACCCACCCTTTTTGGAGTCCTTGGAGGGGGTATTGGAGAGTGCGCCTCCTGGGGACTCCCTTGTTCTGCTGGGGGACTTCAACGCTCACGTGGGCAATGACAGTGAGACCTGGAGGGGTGTGGTTGGGAGGAACGGCCCCCCTGATCTGAACCCGAGTGGTGTTTTGTTGTTGGACTTCTGTGCTCGTCATGGATTGTCCATAACGAACACCATGTTCAGGCATAAGGGTGTACATATGTGCTCTTGGCACCAGGACACCCTAGGTCGCAGTTCGATGATCGACTTTGTTGTTGTCTCATCTGATCTGCGGCCGCATGTCCTGGACACTCGGGTGAAGAGAGGGGCGGAGCTGTCAACTGACCACTACCTGGTGGTGAGTTGGCTCCGATGGTGGGGGAGGATGCCGGTCAGACCTGGCAGACCCAAACGTATTGTGAGGGTCTGCTGGGAACGTCTGGCAGAGTCTCCCGTAAGACGGAGCTTTAACTCCCACCTCCGGGAGAGCTTTGAACACGTTCCGAGGGAGGCGGGGGACATTGAGCCCGAGTGGGCCATGTTCCGCGCCTCTATTGTCGAGGCAGCTTATCAGAGTTGTGGCCGCAAGGTTGTTGGTGCCTGTCGTGGTGGCAACCCTCGAACCCGGTGGTGGACACCGGCGGTGAGGGATGCTGTCATGCTGAAGAAGGAGTCCTATTGGGCCTTTTTGGCCTGTGGGACCCCGGAAGCAGCAGATAGGTACCGACAGTCCAAGCGGCATGCGGCTCGGGTGGTTGCTGAGGCAAAAACTCGGGCGTGGGAGGAGTTCGGAGAGGCCATGGAGAATGACTTCCGTACGGCTTCGAGGCGATTCTGGTCCACCATCCGGCGTCTCAGGGGGGGAAAGCGGTACGCGACCAACACCATTTATGGTGGGGATGGCGTGCTGTTGACCTCAACTCGGGATGTTGTGAGTCGGTGGGCGGAGTACTTCGAAGACCTCCTCAATCCTACTGGCACGTCTTCCACTGAGGAAGCGGAGCCTGGGGACTTTGGGTCGGGCTCTCCAATCTCTGGAGCTGAGGTCACCGAGGTGGTTAAAAAGCTCCGCGGTGGCAGGGCTCCGGGGGTGGATGAGATTCGCCCTGAGTTCCTTAGGGCTCTGGATGTTGTGGGGTTGTGTTGGCTTACGCGACTCTGCAATATCGCATGGACATCGGGGGCAGTTCCCTTGGATTGGCAGACTGGGGTGGTGGTTCCTCTATTCAAAAAGGGGGACCGTAGAGTGTAGAGAATAAAAGCCTGCTGCATGTAAATGCTCGTCATGAACGGATTGTGCCCATGTAAATGGTACTATCTAATTATGCAATCAGAGCACATTTCAATCCGGTCACAGAATTTTGCCCATGTAAACATAGCTATTGACACTGTCTGTCCCTTGTCTGCCTTTGTATTTCTGTCTTCTCCTTTTTCTGTTTATTTCATTCTGCTTGTGTCATTCTGTTCCTTATGTCCAGGTAGTCCTCGACTTACGGCGGCCTCGACTTACGAAAATTCGGTGTTACGAATGAATCTTATTAATAAAAAATACATATAAAAAAATTTAAATCTTATTTTATGTGTTTAAATGTTCTTGATTTCATGTGTACAGCAAACCCTCGACCTACGTCACCCGCGACCTACGGCAACTCAGACTTACGATTTTATCATATTTAATAAAAATATGATTAAAAAAAATAAAAATTATTATTATTATTATTTTTTTTTTTTATGTTATTAATTTCATGTGTATAGCACTTTGTTGCAGCTGTGGTTGTTTTAAATGGCTTTATAAATAAAGTATAATTATTAATATTACGTTTTTATTACAATTTGATCGTATTTACGCAACTTCCGGTCGTTTCCGGTCGCCATTTTACAACAGTACTGCGGTCAATGGAGCTCTAGACGCTCCTGTCAGCTGGCTCTAGAGGACCGTGTGCCCGATCAGGGTTGCCTCATACGGATAAATTAGCTGGAAACACTCGGTCAACTCTGTGGACGTCTCAGGTCCGGAGGAGCAGCCGCCGATCGCCCCGTGATCGCTCCAACAACGCCGCCCGACATGCTAACGACAGCAGCTAACAGAGCAGCTAACACAGGCGAAGACACCGAGCCGACATGCCGCGGAGGGGCCATCTGCGGCCGGGAGCTCGCCGCAAATGTCCGCCTGGCAGTCGGGGGACACCGAGCAACACGGAGATTAGAGCTGTCATCGGGCCGGAAATCCACGGCCCTACCCTACCCGAGCCCTAAGTTTAATTACCCAAGCCCGAGGGAGCCCGCTGATTTCCTAGAAATCACCGCCCGACCCGACCCTACCCGATTAAAAAAAAAAACAACAACAACAAAAAAAAAAAAACACTACGTTTATTTATTAAGCTTTTACTGCGTTCTCCCACTCAGCAAAAGAACTTGATGTTGTTCTTCTTTGTTTTGATGGAGGAGGAGGAGGTGTGAGCGCGCTGCTCGCAGTTTGCTGTTGAAGCTTCAGGAATGTCAGGAATGCGGCAACTTGTTCCGCCGCAGAGAGAGCAGTGTGCGGACGTGAGCGTGCACCTGACGCACGTCAGCTGGTGACATAATTTTGAGCTCGTTAAAGTTAGGCCACAGAAATAATGCAACTCTCTGCAAGTCGTGGATAATAATTTTGCGCTCCAGCACTTCTGCATGTCTGCGGCGCAGAAACACCTGCTGCGGAGAGTCTGTGTGAGGACTGGCAGTGTTGCTTCAGTTTCTCATTCCAGAGACAAACCAGGTTGGTGGGATATTTGTCACCCTCCAGTTCTCTCTGTGCACGGTAAAATGGTTCGAGAAATGTCACTAAAAAGTCCAGCATGTCGGGGGAGACGCTGTCAGGCGCGCGCCGCGCGCCTGCTCTCTGGCTGAGTTGCCAATTTAGTGGCTGCGCTCAGTGCGCTGCGGTTTTCACCATCTAAATTCACTCTATTAATTATTTCCTCATCAATAAACTTACTGCCTTATATTCTTTACAAGCAGATTAAAACAATTTTATATTGTGTGCATTTTTATTTAGTTTTGTTTGTGCTGTATGATTAAAAAAACCACATCAAAGCCCGAGCCCGACCCGCGGCCCGCCAATCAAACGCAAAAATATGGCCCGAGCCCGACCCGAAGTCGGGTAGGGCTCGGGTAGGGTCGGGCTCGGGCAAAGAAACGACACCTCTAACGGAGATACAAAGCCGACAGCCTTTTTGAATGAACTGACATGCTAACCATTGCTGCTAATGGCGGGGCCTAACCGTAGCTAACGCCGAGCTTGTTTTGGATGGAGGATTATCGCGGAGAAACGGCTTTCAGTACAGTAAGTTTTTTTTTTCTGGCTCCAAATGTATGAAGTTAAGAAGCTAACAGTCATTCTTTTAAACAGTTTTGACCACGTGTGTGCGTGTGGAGCGTAAGGAAGCTGGGGGAGCTCGCACCCGAGCTGATGCTAAAAGACGAAGGCAGGCTTTGACCAGCTCAAAGTAAGACATTATATTTTTTATTTATTGTACAGTACTGTATTCATTTACTGTACAGTTCTGTGCATGTTCATGGCCTAGTATGTCTGCTTGTTCAGTCTCATGCCATTAAATATGTGTGCGGCGCTCCGTTAGCGGTATAGCCGCGACCTATGTCAGAAACGCGGACCTACGACAGGCAGGTGTTTTTGGTCCGCGAGGTACGACAACATCGACCTAAGGCCCTGTTTACACGGACACTGTGTGGGGGAAACGCAACTTGTGGGTATGTTAATTAGGTTGAAAGTTTTGCGTTGACATGGGCGAATTCTGTGGATACGACTCTCTCCCCCCCACCCCCCGTACTCATGAATTTACTGTAGTTACCATGCTGGGCCATTAGATGGCGCTGTGATTTTTGGAACCTTCACTACTGCGCATGCGTGCCACTGCTGCCTGAGGTAAACAGAGCAGACGAGGCAGCCTGTTTTCCTCTCTGGCTAAAAGTTCAGCTACTACAAGTTGTTGTCAACAAGTTAACAACAAGTTAAAGCTGGAATTTGGACAAGAGTCAACAGATTTGACACCAAGTGGGACCGCTTCATCTGCACACCAGTTGCTGACTGGACCAGAACCGAGTCAACATGTCTGACTTTAGTCCGTGAGAATCAGCTGATTTCCAGCAGCGCTACAAGGTAAACAATGGCCCTCATGCACGAACCGTTCGTACGCACAGATTTGTTCTTAAACTGTGCGTACGAGTGTTTTAGGATCATTTGCGGCATCCAACAATGTTTTCGTATCCTACGATTTTCTTCAGATACGAACAAAATTTACGAGTGGTCCGGACCTGTCGTATAATTTAGGAGCGTCAGTCTGCTGTCATCCAGACGGATCTTCTCCACGAATAACTTCATATTTCGTTATTTAGAAAATATTTTGGGTTTAAAAAAATCACGCACCATAATTATTCTTGACAATAGGTTATTCTGTTTGAATTAGAATTATAATTTTAAGTTTAATTTGTCTGGTGTGTCGCGCAGGCTTCATGAGTCGTGCGCTCCCCTTGGTCATCAAAGCCGCTCCTCATATTAACACCCAGGTACATAAAATCCCCATACACCGCCGCAGAACAAGTACGAATTAAGACTGATCTTGTGCCAAACATCGGAGCAATACATTAATATATCTGATTCGAAATATAACCTGCAGAATGTTGTTGCGCGATGACCAGGAGGTGCGCGCATGACACATTTGTGCTGCAAAACATGTTGGCACGCATCTTGCAGCGTGGCATTTACAGTATTGTCCATCCATCTCGCAGACTGACCACCTCCTGTCCGTGCTGCGGCGAGACGTTTGTTTGAAGCCATTTTCAGATCAAACCATTTATTCTTGATTTCTGATACTGTACGACCCACGGGACACACAGTATATGCACTACAATATTAATATGAAGTTAACTGTAGTTTCGAGACATTTTAAAATGCTTCTGTTCAAAAACACATCCGACACTTGCGGGGGGGGGGGGGCAGCGGTGCGCTCTTCTGAATAAGTGAAACTATAATGTAACACAGTACACTAAAATTAGAGATATTTGACCATCCGACACCTGCGGGGGGTGGGGGGGTAGCCACAGCGCCACTGAGAGCAGATCTCCGAACGCGTGAAGTTCCTCCTTTTACTTCTTGAGTTTGAATGAATGGACACTTCCTGCTGTCAGAAGGCAGGAAGCGTGGCCTTATATGGTGTTTTGAGGGGTGGAAATTATGTAAATTACCTTCCCGCGAGCACGCGCAGGTGAGTAGAACAGGTGGGATCCATCAACTTTAAGCAGCCCGTTTACACGCTTTTCCTGTGGATAGAAGACTTTGTTGGATCTGACGTGGCATGTTCGTACGAACGCTTCGTACGAACAAAAGTAGGAGAAATTTAGGATAAAAATACGAACATTTTCGTGCATGAGGGCCATTGTTCTTAATAATGTTTCCTTGTGTTTAGTTCGATCACAGAACAACCAACTGAGGTTTAGAAACATTTGGATGAGCTCAAAAATGACAAATCACCAATCACTATCACATGTTCATACACAAAATTAACAGAAATGAACAAACAAACAAATAGATTAAAACATGACAGCAACAAACGAAGACTCAGAATTCAAAATATATAATGTTGAAGATATGGTTGATGCAAACTTTTATCCTGCTATAAAAGACTGTGAATACTATAATGAAGAAAAGTTTAATAACATCAATATAACAAATGGAGATCTCTCTATTATTCACATCAATAGTAGAAGTATAAATGCAAATATATCCAAAATAACAGAATATTTAAAACAGTTAAACAGAACTTTTACATTAATAGCACTGTCAGAGACATGGCTTAATGATGAAAACAAAAATAATGTTCACATCGAAGGATATGAATTATATCATTTAAACAGAAACAATAAAAAAGGTGGTGGAGTAGCTCTATTTGTCAAAAATGAAATAAAGTGTAGAATAATTAAAGAAATGTCAATAATTGTTGACAATCTTATGGAAATAATAACAATAGAAATATTAAACGAAAATGCTAAAAACATATCCATAAGTTGTGTATATCGATCACCAGGATCAAATATAGAAATATTCACCGATAAAATCATACAACTACTGGAAAAGAGTTTAAATAAAAAAGTTTTCTTGTGCGGAGACTTTAATATCGACCTGGGAAATAAAACGGATTCAAATAACATCAGCACATTTCTAAATTCAATGTATAGTTTAAATCTTTATCCGTTAATATCAAAACCAACAAGAATTACAACTCATAGTGCTACGATAATTGACAACATTTTCACAAATATAACAAATGGGGATATGACAGGTGGTATCTTAACAACTGATTTAAGTGATCATTTACCAGTTTTCACTATCTACAGAAATGATCAAAACATTACAAAAGAAGTTACAATTAAGAAAAAAATAATAAACACATCAAAAAAAGCTATGGATCAATTAAAAGATGATTTACAGAAGCAAAACTGGAAGGACGTGTATATTGATGATGTTAACAGATCATATGATGAATTTATGAACATTTTAGAAGCTCTGTATGAAAAGAATTGTGTGCAAAGAAATCGTAGAAAAAGAAATATTGTTGACCAACCTTGGATGACTAAAGGGTTGAGAAATGCTTGTAAAAAAAAATAACTTGTATTTATGTTTCTTAAAAACGAGAACACAACAAGCTGAAGAAAAATATAAAAAATATAAAAATAAATTGGTAATGATTATAAGAAGATGCAAGAAAGAATACTATAGTGATTTATTAAACAAGAGCAATGGTGACACTAAAACAACATGGCGAGTAATAAATGATGTTCTAAAAAGTCATAAAGCAAAAACGAACATTGCAAAATATTTTGTGAAAGATGACAAAGAAATACATGATGAGAATGATATCGTAAATGAATTTAATCAATATTTTGTAAATATTGGATCAAGCCTTGCAGCTAAAATACCAAAAGTAGATAATAAGGTGTGTCATTCAATTAAAAGTTGCACCAACAGTATTTTTCTTAGTGGAACTAACAAAGAGGAAATTATGAAAATGGTAAAAAATCTCTCAGACAAGAGATCAAAAGACTGGGTGGACATGGATATGATGTTCGTAAAGGAAATAATAAGTTATGTTATTGAACCGTTTACATATATATGCAATTTATCTTTTTCAACAGGAATATTTCCAGATAACATGAAAGTAGCAAAGGTAATTCCTCTTTTTAAAAATGGTGATAAATGTGTATTCAATAATTATAGGCCAATATCCTTATTACCACAGTTCTCAAAGATTCTAGAAAAACTATTTGTGTCCAGATTGGATCAATTTATTGATAAACAAAACATTTTAAGTAGCAGTCAATATGGGTTTAGAGAAAAAAACTCTACGTCAATGGCTCTCATGGATTTAATGGAACAAATAACTAATGCTGTCGATCATAAACAGTACTGTGTTAGTGTTTTTGTTGATCTAAAAAAAGCATTTGATACCATTGACCACACCATTCTCCTTGAAAAACTAAATAAATATGGTATTAGAGGACCAGCATTACAGTGGGTATCTAGCTATTTGAAAGACAGGAAACAGTTTGTGCAAATAAATGATGTTAGATCTGACCTCCGTGATATCACTTGTGGAGTTCCTCAGGGTTCTGTGCTTGGACCAAAGTTGTTTATTTTATATGTGAATGACTTGGTAAATGTGTCAGCACTACTTAAATGTGTTCTTTTTGCCGATGACACCACTTTTTTCAGTTCGGGTAATGACATAAAACAGATTTTGGATATGATGAAAACAGAATTTATAAAAATACAAACTTGGTTTAAATTAAACAAATTATCTTTGAATTTAGATAAAACTAACTACATGATTTTCAGTAACAAAAAGGGAATTGTTGATGACGATCCATTTGAAATTGAAGATGTTGTGATCTGTAAAGTGAGTGAAGTGAAGTTTCTGGGTGTTATCATTGATGACAAACTGACATGGAAACATCATGTAAATTCTATTAAAAAAAAACTAGCTAGAGCAATTGCAGTACTATATAAAGTCAGGGATTTTTTAATTGATAAAGCTTTACATATGTTGTATAACACAATCATTGCTCCACATTTAATCTATTGTATTGAGGTTTGGGGAAAAGCATGCAAAACTATTACAAAGCCTGTTTTTATTTTACAAAAGAGAGCTGTAAGAGTAATCACCAGAAAACATTTCACTCACCCTTCAAACACCTTGTTTATTCAACTAAACTTATTGAAATTCCAGGAATTGGTAGAATATAGTATTTTATCAATTATGTATAGGGCTCATAATAACACATTACCTTTAAATATCCAAAGAAATTTTATAAAAAGACAAAGTTATTACAATCTCAAAGGGACAGAGATATTCATCAAACCACAATTCAGAACCAGCTTAAAAGGACGGTCTACCTCAATTCAGGGAATTCGATTGTGGAATGCTCTGGAGAGTGATGTTAAAAATGAAAAATCAATGTATACATTTAAGAAAAAGGTCAAAAAGGACTTGCTCAAAAACTATATATGATGTAATGCGTGTTTGTGTATTACAATTATGTTGTACTTATGATGTACGGTACGTTTGTGAATTACAGTTAGAAAAATTAAGTAGAGTTATTCATTTTATAAAGCAGTTTGTGTATTACAGTTAGAAAAATTAAGTAGAATTATTCATTTTTGTGATGAATTTGTGTATTACAATTAGGAAAATTAAGTAGAATTATTCATTTTGTGAACATCTTGATGTTGTGCCATCTTTTAGTTTGTGTATTTCAATTAGAAAAATTAAGTAGAATTAAGTAGAATTATTCATTTTATGATCTAGTTTGTGTATTACAGTTAGGAAAATCAATAAAAAAAAAAAAAAATAGGAAAATTAAATAAAATTATAAAAAAATAAAAAAATAAAAAAAAAAAAAAATTAGAATTAGAAAATTAATTAGAATTATCGGTGATGTAGTTTGTGTTTTACAGTTAGAAATATTAAGTAGAATTATTCATTTTGTGATCTAGTTTATGTTTTACAGTCAGGAAAATTAAGTAGAATTATTCATTTTGTGATGTAGTTTGTGTATTACAGTTAGGAAAATAGGTAGAACTATTCATTCTGTGATGTATTACAGTTAGGAAAATAGGTAGAACTATTCATTCTGTGATGTTGCTTGAAAGTTATCATTGGTTGAACAAACTGTGAAATAGGGGCAGATATAATAAGATTTCATCTTCTTTCTGCTCCCTTCATTTTATCCTACTTGTAATCTTGTATCTGATGAAACTGTCTTGTATTGTTCTTTTAAAATGAATGAATAAACATCAAATCAAATCAAATCAAATCAAGGTTTTATTTTTATTTTTTTCCTGCGAGGTCGAAGCTGTTCCACGAAGCGGACCGGCGGTTCGGATCTGGGTCCAGTGTCCACCAGGATGAACAACAGAGTCCAGTTCATTAAAGTTTGGTTAACGTGTTTTTAAAAGTGTTCAATTTAATTCTCAGTGTTTGTGACATGAGTTTGTGGTGTTGGATAAATAAATAAATTAAAAATCAACCTGGTGTCTTCATTTTCAGCAGCATGTTAGGCATGACGTAACGAGTCCAGATAGCTTCATTTAGCTCAGATAAATTTAAATATCTCCCACGCTAACATAAATACTGTTTATTATTGTTAAACTGTTAATATATAGCACATTTAGTATGTTATAGTGCAGCGTGACACGTGAAATGTCCGACTGCCTCGTTAACAGCGACAACTGGATCCAGGCAGCTGCTCTCTTCCAACACAGATGCAGGTAAGGTGTAGAATAATTAAATATGAGAATCAAAATATATTCCATCAGCTATAGTTCAGAAAGTGGTGCGTGTGTCCACTGTCCAGTCCACCGCCATTGTTAAAATGCCGGCTGTCTGCGCGTGCGTGCTGCGTGCATGTGTTCAAACAAAAGCTCCACGGGAGATGTTTACATTATCAACGGGGGGTCAGCGAAAAAGTTCCACTTTGAGAGCAGGATCAGAAAAGTATCGGAGTCAAAGAGGGGGGCCAGCAGCGTCGTGTAGGCGATAAGCAAAGTCGCAAAGAGAAAGTAGCGGTTACACTCAAAATACGCGCCGTGTAAACTGGCCCTAAGTCACACACGTAGGTCCCAATCCCTGACGTAACTCGAGGGCTTCCTGTACAGCACTTTGTTGCAGCTGTGGTTGTTTTAAACAGTGATGTCACTAAAGCGTTACTTTGTAACGCGTTACTCTGGTCGGACCACTTTTTTCAGTAACGTGTAATCTAACGCGTTGCTATTTGAAAATCCAGTAATCAGATTAAAGTTACTCACTCCAAATTATTGTGCGTTACTTTTTTGCCATTTTCTGTAGAACTGTAATTTTATTTTATTTCGCCAATGCGTCTCGGGGGGAGCGATAAAAAAAAAGACAGGAGTGACGTCAGTCTATGCGACCGCCCGGTGTCTTGTAGCACACGTTAGCATTAAGCTAGGTTTAGCATCTCGCTGCGGTCTCCTGTTTGTTTGGGAACGTTGTGACTTGTTAAAAACACGAGCGCACATCCAAAACGGTGTGTGGACTTTGTTTCACGGAGACTGGATCTGCAGCAGACAACACGTCTAACTTGAACGGACTTAACGACGTGATCCGAACGTGAACGAGGAGCAGCTTGTAAACACTGCTAACAGAGCAGCAGCAGCATTAAAACAGCCTTCAGGTAGGTCAGATCAGTCAATAACACAAACTGTAGGACATTTTACAGCTCTGGATCTACGTCTGAAATGTTGTTGTTGCTGTGCAGGCTTTAAATTAACTGAGCGTCTCTAAAACGTCTTCCATCACGTCCATCATCATGTCAACACCAGCCAAAAAGTTAATCACTTTATGAAAAAACTGATGTCAACAAGTCCTGGAGCTGAATAAATCCCTGCCCTGATGATGACCGAGAGATCCAACCACAAGAAGAGGTATTGTTCTTTTATTAATAATTAACCTTTTTAATTTAAAATGATAATCTTATTAACTATTTTTATTTTTTTACCTGTTTGTGTTATTTCCAGTCTGAGACAGAGGAAGCAGCTGTCTTTTTCCTCTTGAGGGACATCCACCTGCAGCTAAGAAGCGTGTGATGATGACCCTGATGCATGCTCAATAATCCAGGTAGAAAAATCTAAAAATGCTAAGTCTGGTCCTCTGGACATTCAAAAAACAAAACAGAACAAAAAAAATTGTAGAAACGTTTTATCTTTTGTCCAAAAGACTTCCTCAGTCTCAATCTTATAAATACTGTAGCACCCTCTCACAGTGGATGAACCAGTTTGCTGCTGACAGCTGAAACCAGCTGCTCACGGACCATCAGCCTAACAATGGATAGTTAGCAGCACCCTGATGGTTGTTTGCTATTCACAGAGGGCTGAGTGATACTAGCAATAACAGCATTGTAAGAAGGGGACAGTTGAACCTGGAGGCCTCCACCTCTGTTTAATGATGGACGGTTTCTTTTCACAAAGATGGCCTCCTTTACTCCTCTCTCAAACCATTGTTCCTCTCTATCAAGGATGTGAACATCTTCATCCCTGAAAGAGTGACCGCTGGCCTGGAGATGAGTGTAGACTGCAGAGTCCTGACCTGATGATGTTGATCTTCTGTGCTGGACCATCCTTTTGGCCAGTGGCTCATGCTTTTATTTATTTTCATACAAACGTATTGTTTACTTGACACATTTTCAAAATAAACATTTTATAAGTCTTTTTTGTAAAAATATTATTTGTTTAGTGAAGTCAAGAAAGACTACTGTATTTTGTTTTTTGAATATTTATTAGTAATTATTTTATTAAAACATTTAAATTTTTTATGTATTGTGACAGAGGGTTCTTGTCAGCGGCTGCTGAAAGTAACTAATAAAGTAACTTAGTAATCTAACTTAGTTACTTTCCAAATCAAGTAATCAGTAACTTAACTAAGTTACTTTTCCCAAGGACTAATCAGTAACTTAACTAAGTTACTTTTTCAATGTAACTATGCCATCACTGGTTTTAAATGGATTTATAAATAAAGTATTATTATTATTATTAGAGATAGGGTGAGAAGCTCAGTCATCCGGGAGGGACTCGGAGTAGAGCCGCTGCTTCTCCACATCGAGAGGAGCCAGTTGAGGTGGCTCGGGCATCTGGTTAGGATGCCTCCTGGACGCCTCCCTGGTGAGGTGTTCCGGGCATGTCCCACCGGGAGGAGACCCAGAGGAAGACCCAGGATACGCTGGAGGGACTATGTTTCTCGGCTGGCCTGGGAACGCCTTGGGATTCCCCCAGAGGAGCTGCTCCAAGTGGCTGGGGAGAGGGAAGTCTGGGCCTCCCTACTTAGGCTGCTACCCCCGCGACCCGACCCCGGATAAGCGGAAGAAAATGGATGGATGGATGGATTATTATTATTATTATTATTATTATTATTTAGAAGCCGCTTTACGCAGTTTGCAGCAGTTTTTGGCAGTGTCCGCCAGTTTTCGGCAGTGTGTCCGCCAGCTTACGGTTAGCTTCGGTTAGCTCCGGCCTTGACAGCCGGCTTTGGAGGGCCGTGTGTCCGATCAGAGGTTGCCTCATACGGATAAAAATGAGCTGGAAACGCTCGGTGAACTCTGTGGAGGTCTCAGGCCCGGAGCAGCAGCCACCGATCGCTCCGCCGTGCCGTGCCGCATCCCACCATGCCGGCCAACACCACCAGCTCACCGCGGGAACACAGAGCTAACATGCTAACGCGGAGAAACGCCCAGTAAGTTACCGTATTTTCCGGAATTAAGGTTGCACCATTATATAGATCGCTTTGCCCAATTATTGGCAAATTTTTTGGAAAAACCCATAAACGGGTCGCACCTTTATATAGATCGCATCTATTATGCGTCACCGCTACGCGATGCGTCAGCGCCTCATTTGCCCTACTGAAAATGGCGGCCACCGAAGCGAGCGAGCACGGAAGGACTTTACAAGATTAACACGGTAAAAACAATTATTTGTTTGCTAAAAATTATAGCTGACATTATAGCACAAGGGTTCCTGAGCTTAACTGTTCCTTAATAAATTCACGAAATGGTCAAATCTGCTGAATTTAAATTGTTTCGCTTTGATGTCTTCCAAACGGTCGCGTGCACTGCAAAAATAAATTATAAATAAATTGAATTTTATCTCAAATGTCTCATACAGGTCAACAGTTTGTAAATGAAACCCAAATAATTACATTCTGTAAGCTGAAAGAAAATCTGCTGAGTGGTTTATGAGCTATTTAGACAAATAGTATCAGGAAAATAACCGAAGCTAACACGACACGATGACGTCTATAAAACAACAAATTTGATCTCAAATGTCTCATACAGGTCAACAGTTTGTAAATGAATTCCAAATAATTACTTTCTGTAAGCTGAAAGAAAATCGGCCGAGTGGTTTATGAGCTATTTATCTAAATAGTGTCCGTTTACGGTGGCTAACCGCTAACAACAATGCTAAAAGATCAATTTTTTTTATCTCAAACATCTCATAAAGCTAGTCACTTGTAAATGTCCATACAGTGATTACTTTCTATAAGTTTGATAAAAATCTGTCCTGTGGTTCTTGACTTATCTTGCTAACAAACACAGCTAATAGCAGTTAACTCCAGAGCAGGAGGCCGGGCAGCGACAGAGTCAGTCCGACCAGAGGAGGTGGGAACGGTCAGTTTACCTTAGCGGCCGAAAGTGGTACTGCACCATTTTTGCCAAAATGAAAAACTGTCATATCTGAGCCAAAAAATTGGTCTAAAAAATATGGGAAAAAATCCATAAACAGGTCTCACCTCTCTATAGGTCGCAGGGCATGAAAATTAGGCAAAAAACTGCGACCTATATTCCGGAATTTACAGTATTAACTCTTTCCCTTAATTATGGCTCCAAATGTATGGAGCTAACATGCTAACAGTCCTTCCTGTAAACAGTATGGACCGCGTGAAGCAGCTGGAAGCTGTGGAGCTCGGACGTGCAACGAGCTAACATGTTCAACAAACACAACACACACCTTATCTTAGAATATCCTTTACTCGGCACATATGACAGTTAAGGTCAAAATACTTTCATTTTTAAGCAAGGCTGTCAAACTCACTTACAAAAGGGCGCCAAAATTAAAACCTTTATCAAACTAAGGGCCAATTTCAGAATCTACATCAACTCAAGTTAGATACCCAACATCTTTTCTTGGTTGCAGGTTCCTCAACAAGAGTTTAATTGGTCTCATTTGACGCTCTCTGTTGCACTTTTGATAATCAAAGATTACTGAAAAATTAAAGTGATAAAAGTGTTTTACATTTAAAATAACATCTTGGGGGCCAGATAAGATGTCAACAAGGGCCACATTTGGCCCCGGGCCTTGAGTTTGACACGTTTTAAAGTGACAGTACTATAGTTCATCATTTCTTATCTGGCAACTCGACTGACATGGAAACTACCGGTACAGCATTTTTCATGTAAACCCACTCATTTTTTGGTTATTACCACCCCCAATAAACATTGAAAAAGACTAATTTCCAGAGGTTGTTTTGTGTAAATGGGGCCTTATAGCACTTTGACCTGATCAATTTAAATGTAGCTCAGATGATGAAAAAGTCTGGGCACAGTGGCACAAATGGCCACTATGCCGTGGATGCACCGCATGGGGGTGTTGCACTTAAGGGGGCGTCAAAACCGTCTCTAGAAGAAGAAAAAAATGTTTTTCTAGCAGGCATTTTCTTTAACTGCATGAAATGATCAATAACAAGGGAACAACACTGATTAGGCGCCCCCCTTCTCCCTCACCTCCCTCCTCCTATCTCTCTGCTCTCCCTTCACACACAGGTGCTGTGAACATGCGCAGAGAACGCACTCAGGCGCGTTATTTTTTTTATTTTATTTTTTTTCACTCGTGCACTTGACTTTGGAGCGGCAGAAAAAAAAAATATCCAGGGCGCAAAACAGAAAAAGGGAGAAGGAAGTTGTTGGCAGGATGGAAAAAAAAAAGCCTTTCAATGTGGTTAAAAGATAGTAGGTAAGTAACATCAGTGTATGAGCAGGACAGGAGGCTTGTAAAATATTCAGGTTAGCTAAAGCTAGCCTAAAGATAGCTAGCTTTTAGGAATCGTCTCATATTGGCTGTTAAATAAATGTTGCCTCCCCTATAGACGTGATTTGTTTAATATTTTTATGAATATTTGATACATCACACACATCCACACACTAAGTGTAAGAATTACCTAAATAAAACTCAGGAAATATTAACACAGGAAAGCAAAACTGTGGTGGCAGTTCCCAGCTATGTTCCAAATTTTAGCCCTCAGTGCTGCAAATTTTTTCACTCATATGTACATTTATTATTATTGATTCTTTAATTAAAGATGAGTTGTACAAGTTTATGTGTGTATCAGACAAATTAGTCCTCAGTGTCACTATAGCCCTTAGACTCAAAAAGGTTGGTGACCATGTTACCAACCTTTTTGGCAGAGGGACACTTGAGTTTAAATGTCTTATTTAATATCACTACAGTGGTGTGTGTTGTGATGTATCTGGTAAGTCAGATCAGATGAAATGTCCAGTCAGTAACTGTTATCCAACAAGGAGATCATTTAAATTAAAGTTTCATTTCTATTGTGGTTTGACTGCTGTATTTTTAAACCTACTTAACACAAAATTAATGTCATTCAGCTGTGAGGATGGAGAGAAGGAAGAGAAGATGACAGAGGAATCAGGACAGACTGGGGAAGGCAACAGGTTGGTCTAATGCAGGTGGAAGTGAGGGAACAGCTACTTAATCCCAAGCAATAACATGTAAACATTATTTTTTTAAACTGTATTAAGATCTGTAATTTTTACAACTAATATATAAATAATGCTTTTTTGACCATATGACAGTGCAGAATGCCACAGACAAAGGGTGAAGGAGACAGACATGAGGTCAGTGATAGAGGAGACAAGTGATGACATCAGGTAGGAATAATTTTCATTCAATTCATTCAACCTTTATTTAGTCAGGTAAATCTCATTGAGCCTCGAGGGCTCATTTACAAAAGCGACCTGCTACAAACTAAAGAATGATGAACAGCAATGGTAGAATTTCCTTAAACAACAAACAACAGAAAAAAAAGTAGGAGAAATAGAAAATTACATTAGGGAGGCAACAAAAACCTATACTGTATACCATGATGGTTTGAATTTCTGATGACCATCTTTCATTGTCTTCTTTCATGGAAAGTAACAGTTTAAATGTCATAAATGTTAAAACACTGACATGGACTGCAGGCTGTTAAGATTTCATATTTTCGCTACATAAAATATTGAGCACTGATTACCACTATTGTTATATATTTTTACTTTATTAAACTTCTTATTTGTTTATGATTGGAATGATCACCTGATATATTTTGTAACATAAAAAAATCTGTAATATTGCTACTGTATTTTCCAGTGGTGGGCAACGCTAATCCAAAAATTAGTTCCGCTATTTCTAAAGCACTAATTAATTTATTTAGGTCCGCAATTTCAAAAGCACTAATGTCTTATGAAAATTAGGGGAAGCTAATTCTAATCCGCTAATTAAATTCAACAATTGGTAGCAGCAAGTTATGCAATATTTGCACTACACTGCCAACTAGCGGTGCATGAACTGTTATACAGTAAGTTGTTTGAGTTTCAGAGTATTTAGTTTGGTTCTCTTCAACAGGTTTCACAAGGACAAAATGTACCCATTCCAANTTGTTTGTTTACACTAACGATCACGTTATGTGCAGCACGACATCAATAAGGTCTGGGTGAAACTTATGTTGCAAAACAAATAGTTTTAAACACATCCAGCCAAAGTAACTTTCTGATGCAAAAGTAAGATTCAGTTGTACAAAAAACAAAACAGTTTGTTGTTTTTATACAGCACAATGTTTACATCAGATAATGTTTTCTCAGGTTTTGTTTAAGGCTTGTAACATAATGTTTTTATTCACAAAGTCCTTCAGCGAGGTAAATTAACACAATTTAAATGTCCATAAACTTCTATGTACATTTCATTCATTCATTCAACCTTTATTTAGTCAGGTAAATCTCATTGAGCCTCGAGGGCTCATTTACAAAAGTGACCTGCTACAAACTAAAGAATGATGAACAGCAATGGTAGAATTTCCTTAAACAACAAACAACAGAAAAAAAAAGTAGGAGAAATAGAAAATTACATTAGGGAGGCAACAAAAACCTATACTGTATACAGTACCATGATGGTTTGAATTTCTGATGACCATCTTTCATTGTCTTCTTTCATCGAAAGTAACAGTTTAAATGTCATAAATGTTAAAACACTGACATGGACTGCAGGCTGTTAAGATTTCATATTTTCACTACATAAAATATTGAGCACTGATTACCACTATTGTTATATATTGTTACTTTATTAAACTTCTTATTTGTTTATGATTGGAATGATCACCTGATATATTTTGTAACATAAAAAATCTGTAATATTGCTACTGTATTTTCCAGTGGTGGGCAACGCTAATCCAAAAATTAGTTCCGCTATTTCTAAAGCACTAATTAATTTATTTAGGTCCGCAATTTCAAAAGCACTAATGTCTTATGAAAATTAGGGGAAGCTAATTCTAATCCGCTAATTAAATTCAACAATTGGTAGCAGCAAGTTATGCAATATTTGCACTACACTGCCAACTAGCGGTGCATGAACTGTTATACAGTAAGTTGTTTGAGTTTCAGAGTATTTAGTTTGGTTCTCTTCAACAGGTTTCACAAGGACAAAATGTACCCATTCCAAAGTCTGTTAGCTAAACTGCTGACATATTTGGCTGTTTTTTTTCTTCTTCTTTTGTTACTTTTAGTACCACTAGATCGCATGTGTCAAACTCAAGGCCCGTGGGCCAAATCCGGCCTACCATAACCGTTTCTGTGGCTCTCTACACCCTAGAACTTCAAGATAACAGTTGTAAGCATGTTGCTCTCAGGTGATGGGTCCCCATCCCTACACTCCCTGGTCTCTCTGTTAATTGTCTTGCTTATCTCCTCCATTTTGTTGTCCAGGTGTTTGTGATTGTCATGCTGTGTGTTCATGTACCTGTATATAAAGTCAGGGATTTTTTAATTGATAAAGCTCTGTATATGTTGTATAACACAATCATTGTTCCACATTTAATCTATTGTATTGAGGTTTGGGGAAAAGCGTGCAAAACAATTACAAAGCCTGTTTTTATTTTACAAAAGAGAGCTGTAAGAGTAATCACCAGAAAACATTTCAGTCACCCATCAAACACCTTGTTTCTTCAGCTAAATTTATTGAAATTCCAGGAATTGGTAGAATATAGTATTTTATCAGTTATGTATAGGGCTCATAATAACACATTACCTTTAAATATCCAAAGAAATTTAGACAAAGTTATTACAATCTTAAAGGGACAGATATTCATCAAACCACAATTCAGAACCAGCTTAAAGGGACGGTCTACCTCAATTCAGGGAGTTGGATTGTGGAATGTTCTGGAGAGTGATGTTAAAAATGCAAAATCAATTCATTCATTCATTCATTCAACCTTTATTTATACAGGCTAGCCTCGTTGAGTCACGGGGACTCATTTACAAGAGGGACCTGTCTCACTCACACCAAACAACCATCCACTCTCACACTCACACCTAGGGTCAATTTAGAGTCACCAATCAGCCTAACAAGCATGTTTTTTGGTCTGTGGGAGGAAACCGGAGTACCCGGAGGAAACCCACGCATGCACGGGGAGAACATGCAAACTCCACCCAGAAAGGCCCCGGACCGGGATTTGAACCGGCAACCTTCTCGCTGAGAGGCAGCAGCTCTACCAGTTGTGCCACCGTGCTGCCCAATGTATACATTTAAGAAAAAGGTCGAAAAGGACTTGCTCAAAAACTATATATGATGAAGCTTAGTGTGTTTGTGTATTACAGTTAGAAAAATTAAGTAGAGTTATTCATTTTGTGATGTAGTTTGAAGGTTATCATTGGTTGAACAAACTGTGAAATAAATAAGGGGCAGATATAATAAGATTTCATCTTCTTTCTGCTCCTTTCATTTTATCCTACTTGTATTCTTGTATCTGATGAAACTGTTTTGTATTGTTCTTTTAAAATGAATGAATAAACATCAAATCAAATCAACGGCCCAGTCAGAGTCCAGAACCTGAACCTGAAACCTTCAGAGAGCTGAGCAGAAACCTCAAAGAACTGAAGCAACAATGGAAAGAAGAGTGGGTCAGAACTCCTCCAGAACCAGGAGAGAGACTGATGAAGTCCTGCAGACTGATGAAGTCAGAGAACCACAGAGGATTCTGCTGCTGAAGGAGGTTCTGTTGGGTCAGAGGCACAAGCTGAGGTTAAATTTTAATGATTTTAGAACTTGTTAAAGATCAGCCATCCAGCTAACTGTCTATCCATCCATCCATTCAGCTAAAAGTCTATTCATCCTTGTATCTGATGAAACTGTTTTGTATTGTTCTTTTAAAATGAATGAATGAACATCAAATCAAATCAAAAATAGTAATCCAGTACAAAGATGACAGTGATGAACAGGTTTATAAAATATAATTTGCATGAACCACAATGAAACTTTGAGAGTGGAGTTATTTTAATATGAATTTTAAAAAAAAATCTGTTTTGGAGCTGGACTCGTGAAAATCTCTCTCACAATTCAAACGGATTAGACTCTAAGCAATTTCCACTGCAGTAAAATATTGAATGCTTCCAAAGTTTGAACTATTTCTTTGAGCAAAAGTTTTAAAATGGGCATAATGTTGAATTGTTTTTGATGAGAGAATGAGACAGTTCCTAGAACAAGTGAATTCAACATAGTGCTATGTTTGTAAATGACTTATAGTCTTAAAAGTGAACATTTCTGTTGTTATATTTGCTTTTACAGGATCCAAAGTGGTTTTACTACATAGAGTGGCACTAAGACACTAATTCATATAGTGGCAAAGTACATAATTATCTGTAGTAATTGCACATAACAGCTTGTATACAGAGTTAAGGAATAAAAATGATCCAATCCTCTTGAACGATTAATTCATATTTTTTTTCCAAAATTTACCTGTAATGCTGAACCAACTAAGTGTAATTCGGGTTAATCAATTAGGAGTGATTAACTAAACACTTCAGGTTTATTTTGGGAGGATGAAATGCAGGCAGATCAAACGAGGGGCATGTAAAACTACACTTTAACACAGACGTGGGCAACATGTGGCCCGAGGGCCAAAAGTGGCCCTTGGACCATTTCTATCCTGCCCTCAATATTCTTAATTGAAAATAAAAGAACTTTTAAATAAGTTGATGAAAACCTGCGTTTTATCACTGAAACTTAAGTCTAAATTAAACATATTGGACAACTACGGTACATCCAAAACTTTTGCATTAAGAAATGCCAAAACATTTTTCCTGAAGTCATTGTGTTTCCAGAACTAGACTGAACCTTAGACTCCTAAAAGCAAGTACATGTACTGTACTTTCCACCGTACACATTGCACCGCCGTATAACTCGCATCAGTCCAAAAATATCTAATGACGTGGAAAAAAAAAACACATAAATATGTCACTTTGCCTTATAAATCCCATATACAGTATTATGCGTCACCGCTGACCACCTGGAAATGTGAGCTGGTGCTGTGCCAAAAATCGATTGGCTGCCAAAATGGTGACCGTGTGAGTGTGCACAGGAGGACTTTAGCAAGAATTACACAAGATAACCACATAAAAACAATTATTTGTTTGCTCGACATTATAGCGAAGGTGTGTCTCTGTTGAACTTTTCCTTAATAAATGCACTTTGATGATCAAATCAGCTTCATTTCGTCTGGGCGGTGCAGCAAAACGCAGCTGATTTGACGTTTGCTCCAGGAGTTCCGGAGCAAGATGGAAATGGCTTACTATGACAAGCCAAATGTCTCATTAATAACCACTTTTACCTATTAACGAGACACTTGACTTGCCATATTACTCGAGGGCCCGCTAGTGGCTTTGGCTTAAAATGGTAGTGTTCACTATTTTCCATGTTGGAATGAATAAAATCATCAGATCTCAGCCAAAAATTGTGTTGTAAATATGGGAAAAAACATATAATGTCGCTACGGTGTATAAGTAGCTGGTATGCTAATTTATGCTAAAAGGTACAACTTATAGTTCAGAAAAAATATATATATTTACATATTTAAGCTAACACATATTGTCTCAAGAGCTATTTTACAAATAATTCATCTTATATTCTCAGAGTATTGAAAACACATTTTTATCAAGCATGCTAACTTTGCTATAACAAGATAAAGCCTGAAATAAATGTTCCAGTTTATCTTAAAGAAAATCTATTTAATCTTTCTCTATGTGACCCCTTGATTGCTTTAAATACCTTCATTTGGCCCGCTATAAAAAAAAATGCCACCTCTGCTTTAACAGAAACACTGATAATAAACAAGTCACCTTTTGCACTGCAGCTTAAATTAATGTTAATGCTCAGCAGATGTTGCACAAACCTGAGCACGAACACACACGGCTCAAAATGCCCGAGCTAACAAAGAATTAGTTCATGAAATCCACGTACAAACAAATATCTTGGGTAGCCAGAGAGAGAGAGAGACAGTTGTGACTTGACCAGCGTGGGTTTCACTCAAAGGAAGCAGTTGCTGTTAGAATAAAGCGTCCCATTCCTGAACTTGACATGCACTTTAATTTCACAGCGCCTGAGCTTTGATACAACTTCAAAAAATCTACAAATGGCATCTTTGAAAACATATGTAGTAGTCACACGTGTAACATCAAACGCGATTCTTTGCACGGTGCAGAGCGTTGTTAACACAGCCGACCTTGCGGAGCGTAAAACATTCTCCTGATGCTAACGGGACGAATAAAGGCAGGTCCTTCAATATCAAACAAGCAGCAGCCCCACTGAAAGCTGTTCGGTTTTAAAACACGTCGACACGTCCCAAAGCACGTCCACCAACTAAACGAAGGCTTCTTTTAATTCCCAGGATTGGCAGAGAACTATAGCTTGACGCTCACAGACATTGGCAAACAAAGACTACTTTAGTATTTAACACGGGGTGGGTCCCACTGCTTAAGTCTACTGTAGTATTTAACAGTCTCACAGTCCCTGGGCAAACACAGCATAGCATTTAAGACAGCGCAAAGCGCTTAAAGCAGCGCGGCCAGGCTGGAACAAGGGACGCATTAGGGCTCACCGCTGACTCAGACGAGCATGTAATGGACAGCAGCACGGCCTCGGACTCACAGCATTACAGCGAAACCGCAGAATGAAACATGTGGCTTAAACACGGCACGTCCCCAAATGCTTCAAACACATCTGTTAACCAAACACTTCATTTTTTAAATGTTTAAATGATTTAACTTTTTTTTTTTTTTTTTACTGTAGAACTCATGTTCCTAAAAAGGTTTGCTTTAAAGTTTGACACTTCGTTCTCAGTCTGAACTTCTCAGCCTTACTTTTAAAGTGACAGTTCAGATCATTTGACATATAGTCATGTAGAAAGGTTATGAACAGGGTTTATTTTGAGCTGGACCCTTACGGAACATGATCTCTTATCGTTTTGACAGGGTGCGTTCTGGTAACTGTTTGCTTGGATCTGATACTGTCAGGCTAATAACAAAGTTAGGTACAAATATGACTGCCTTGAATAAATAAAACATATATTGGATATTTAAACTGAAAATCATTACATAAACACTCATTTTAAACACAAAAACAAACACAAACAAACAAACACAAAGAAGAAAAAAACAGAAAACAAAAACACAAACACAAAGAAATAAACACAAAGAAAAACAAACAAATAAACACAAAGAAAAACAAACAAACAAAAACAAATGAAGAAAACAGAAAACAAACAAACACAAACAAATAAACACAAAGAAAAACAAACAGAAAACAAACTAACACAAAGAAAAACAAACAAAGAAGAAAAAAACAGAAAACAAACACAAACAAACAAACACAAACAAATAAACACAAAGAAGAAAAAACAGAAAACAAACACAAACAAACAAACACAAAGAAGAAAAAAACAGAAAACAAACACAAACAAACAAACACAAAGAAGAAAAAAACAGAAAACAAAAACACAAACACAAAGAAATAAACACAAAGAAAAACAAACAAATAAACACAAAGAAAAACAAACAAACAAAAACAAAAACAAATGAAGAAAACAGAAAACAAACAAACACAAACAAATAAACACAAAGAAAAACAAACAGAAAACAAACTAACACAAAGAAAAACAAACAAAGAAGAAAAAAACAGAAAACAAACACAAACAAACAAACACAAACAAATAAACACAAAGAAGAAAAAACAGAAAACAAACACAAACAAACAAACACAAAGAAGAAAAAAAACAGAAAACAAAAACACAAAGAAATAAACACAAAGAAAAACAAACAAATAAACACAAAGAAAAAAAAAACAAACAAACAAAAAAAAAGAAAAAAACAC
>JBBPBX010010497.1:0-10501 GCA_038048925.1 Garcialebias charrua
CGCGGGGCTACGCTGCGTACGGGGCATACGTACGCTGCGTATTGGCGTATCGTGAGGACGCTCGAGTGTATCTCGCCCTTAATGGTGAGAGAGCACCTAAAAGCTAAAACAAATGGCTAAAGTAGCAAAATGGGCACTACAGAAAATGAACAAATGGAGCAGAAGAAATTCTCTTTTCCCCATCAAATTAGCAGCAGCACAGCATCCGCATTTCCTTTAAAAAACACAGACTAAAAGAAATATGTTGTATCCAGTATTTATTGTTTTAACATAATTACATCAAGTAATAGAACTTGTATTAATCACATTTTGTTTGTTAAGTCGAATGAATCCCTGCATTGACAGAAAATGCTGTAATTAAATCTGACACGTCAAGAGTGTCGCAATCACTGGTTATTTACTTAGAAAAATGCCAATCACATCTAGTTTACTAAAAAACTTAATACATTAGTTTTGTTACTGTACATTATGAAATATCTGCCCATAAAATCAAAAAAGGCGTTCAATACAGGATCAACTGGACTTTATTTATTATTTATCCTGTATTGTTATTATTTATCCTGTATTGAACGCCTTTTTTGATTTCATCATGTCCTGGACGACTGAGAATCTTCACCAGCATCTGCCCATAACCAGTTTCCTCCCACAGACCAAAAACATGCATGTTGGACTTATTGGTGACTCTAAATTGTCTCTAGGTGAGAGAGTGAATGGTTGTTTGTCTCGTTTGTCTCTATGTGTCCCTGCGATGGACTGCAGACCTGTCCAGGTGTCCCCTGCCTCTCGCACAGTGATAGTTGAACATGGGCACCAGTGACCCCCCACGACCCGAAAATGAAGAAGTGGGTAAAGATAATGGATGGACGGATGTGTTAGTTTCTGAAATGGTTGCACCAATCAAGCAGCTGATGACTGGAATTGGAAGATTTTAGCTCGACTTGCTTGACTGTTGACTGGTATAATAGTAGTAATGCTGAAATTAATGTGTGTTCTGTAGTTTGTATTGTTGGTCGTACTGAGGATAATGGCCCACCATGATGAAGGTTGTTTCATCAACAAGTGACTAAGTCTCCTGCCTGGGAGGAGTCGACGAGGGACAAGCCCCCAGAAACCATCTTGGCTACAGCAAACTGGTTGGTCCACTTAAGTTGTTTACTTGGTGGGGTAGCTTCAGTTTGCTTTGGACTGCTCTGACTGACGAAGCCCTCTGGAGTGAGGGTGAAACGTTTCTACTAAAAAGAAACTGTCCAGATGAACTGATTGAGAATGAGCGGATTTGATACCTGGACTATTGAGAATGAACTTTCTTTCCCAGTCAGTTGTGTATTGCAGTATTATAGCTGCCTTCAAGACAGGGTGATGCAGGATGTTTGTCTGGTCTCATCTTTCACAGTGAGCTCTCTACAGTAGGTGGACATGTAGCTGTTGATGTCCTAGGGGTGGGCAATATGGCTCAAATATTATATTGTGATATTTCATTCTGACGATAACGATAAATGTTGTGATATAACAAAAAACAAACAAAAAACGGAAATCAGTTATTTATTTGACAAAATTAACTTAACATGTTGCTTTGGAGCATTATATAAAAAAATTAAAAACAACAAGGGGTAATTTTACTGAAATTACTTTATTTAGTAAAGCATTCAGTCTCAAAGTATATAAAAAAAGAAAATGATCCTTTTGTTATTTAGATTGAAAAAGTCTGCACAAAATATAGATCAACAAAATCCACCACAAAAAACTAAAGTGCAGGTGCAGTTTCCCAAAATAACTAAATAAAATGAAGCTTAACATCTGTTGAGCATAAATGTAACATACAACAAAATATGTGTTGCCTTTAAATGAGCTAGAACTTCCAGAACTTGTAACAAGGTGATCAGCTGACCCTGAAGCTAGTTGGAGTTTCAGCTTCATCTATTCATGCAGGAATTATTCATTTTTCTGACTGATCTGTCTCTGATCACTTGCCTCTTGGTCCGTGGACGACTGTGGAACTCAAGAGACAGTTGAGCTGCGCGTGTTTGTACCGACAGTTTAAAGAGGGGGAGACGCAGCCTGCACCGGCAGCTCAGAGCGGGGTGGGGGAGGCGGAGTCAGTTGAGCTGTCTGTACCTGCAGTTTAGAGCTGAATGGAGAGACAGCTGAGACGTGCATTGTTTGTTTATAGCATTTTAGCTAGCTAGTATTACGCAAAACTAATTAGCGTTACACCAGTGCAGACAGGTGGAGGGAGGTGCGCAGTTCAGTTTGGTCGTTCGAAGCGCTCGGTTGTTAAGGGGGCGGGGCGCCCTGATGTATTACGTCATGAAATTATCATATCATGACATAATTATTTTTGCCCGGGCAAGCTTTTTTTACCGGTATTATCATGAACGATATGACATGGCCCAGCCCTAATTGCTACAGTCTCTGAGATGTTGCTGTGGTCTCCACTGAGGGGTCAGTGGTGCTAAATCCTAAAGTTTTGGTTGGCCTGGGTTTCCTGAGCTGTCCCTTTCTACTCTAAGCTTCTGCCGAGGACAGACGCTCTCCCTCCCTCTCTGCTTTGCTGCTCTGTCTGTCTGTGAAACTGCTTCTTGAGCCTCTCTTGCATATCTTCCGAACAAAAAAAAAAAACTACTGGACTTATTTGGCCAGTTGGTCCCTCTACACAATTTGATAACATTTCTTCAAAGAGAAGACAGGCTTTAGGCGAGCCGATTTGCCCTGTTGGCATGCACACAGCTGGATATCTCATCGACTTGAAGACTTGATGAAGTGTCTATCTCTGCTGTCATCTGTGGATCTAAATGATGCATATTTAATTGGATTTATGATAACTGGTTCCTGCTTTTTGGATTCAGCTGGTTGCTGGTTTTATCTACAATTTAAGGAAGTTCGTCTGCAGCAAATTGAGACCCGATCACGCTGCTTGCCTTTGTGATGGCTTGGTTCTTGCCTGTGTACCCAGACTCAGTTGCCTTGGGCAGAATGGATCAGATCTTGGGGATTTTTACACAGTTATGTTCCATCGGTGTGTGGCCACATAAATTTGGATATTTTCAGAATATTTTGGACCAACACAGACTCGAGGCAGATGTCCTTATTTTCTGCCTAACCCAAAACAATTGTGTGTTTATCTGAATCTGGCTCTCCCGGCTGGCCTTCAAGGCCACCTCATCTGAAAACGTCTGGAGGACATGTAATCTGACACTCAAACCCCGCCTATCGGGGAACTCCACCATCAACCAGAGTGAACCAGCTGAATTAACATTCTGTCATCATTTTCAGGACTCTTGGATTCTCATTAGCGTTGACCTTGGCCATTCCCCGACATCCGCGAGAATGTTTACGGATCTCATCGGAGGGAGCTGTTGATTATTCCATCCTTATCAGAACTCTTACAGTGACCTCGAGAGCTTCTAGGAACATTGCACATTGTTCTCGGTGTCTCCCCCCATCTGCAGAATGTCTATGTCACTATGTGCTTATTTGCGCGAGGTGTTTTTTAATATTATAATTTTTTTTCTCCGGCATGAAGAAAAATTTTAATAGGAATTTTTTCGCCTCCATTTCCTAATGTGTCTAATTTCATTACTTGTTGTCTGTCTAAGCAGATCTCACTTGTAAATGAGTCTTCAAGGCTCAATGTGACTTATCTGTCTAAAGAAAGGTTGAATGAATTAGTTATGCTGCTATAGGCTGGAGGACAAACTGACCACATTTCTTCACTATTCTACTGTCTTTACTTACTCTACTCAACCTGTTTTGTATTTGTAAAAAATGTTCTATCCTTGACATGTGTTTTTGTCTTTCAGGTACACCTGTACCTATACTGTATCTGGACCTGCCATTCTGTGTTTGTTTGCCTCTCCTTCCTGTTCCTCTCAAACCCAGCTGGTCAAAGCAGATGCTGCTTGTCCTGAGCCTGGTTCTGCTGGAGGTTTCTTCCTTTTAAAAGGGAGTTTTTCCTTTCCACTGTTGCCATTGTGCTTGCTCAGGATGGGAGACTGCGACAAAGTGAAGATTCAGTGTGTCTGCTGGCTTCCTTATGCCTCTTATCAACAGGTCCTGTTCGCGCTCGTTCGGGCTCGTTCGTAACTAGTTAACAACTAGTTATGGGGTGTACCCACAGGGTCCTGTTCACGTGAAACCGGTCCTATTTTGGTGCCTGCCTCACTGAGGTACAAAGGTCCGGTTCTTTAGGGTCCAGTTATGACATCAGCACAGTGTGGTCACTGATTGGTCAGGGGGCGTAGTCCTAGGTCGGAGGGCGGAGATTCAGTCTTCTCCAGTAGGTGGCGGTATGCACCTGAACGTTGTTTGCAATCCGCCAAGAAGAAGAAGATTCAGTCTTCCAGGAAATGCATGCAAACTGCCATCCCGCCAAACTCTAGAACACATGTGTCAAACTCTTGGCCCGCGGGCCAGATGTGGCCCGCCATGTCATTTTATCTGGCCCGCGAGAGCTTAATTAAAAAGTTTTGAGTGTCTAAAAATTAATACGAGCGAGTTTTGACCAAAAACTACATTTCCCACAATGCCTTTCGACACGGCAGCCCCACAATGCCTTTCGACTACGGTAGCCGAGGCAGTGTTTCTACCTTCATGCCAACGAGTGGAATTGAGATATAAATAATGATCCCAACATGTCCAGAAAGAGAAAAGTTGATACAGACGGAAGTTTCAAGAAAGATGGGAAGGCGAATACTTGTTTGTGCTTCCAGGAGAAAGACCGGTATGTCTTTTGTGTTACGAGGCGGTGTCGGTTTTGAAACCAAACACGGAGCTAAGTACGCTAAAGCTAGCCTTCAAGAAAAGCAACACATTCTGCCAAGAATTAAAAGGCAAACTGCGGTCGCAGCAGAGTTTGTTCATGAAACCCACAGCCAAAAACGAGGCTGCAGTGAAAGCTAGCTTCAAAGTGGCTGTGTGACTTTGCTGTGTTGTGCGACATAACCGACCATCTCGCCCAGCTGAATCAGAAGCTGCAGGGACTCAAACAAGTCATCACGCAGATGTCCGACGCGATCACGGCTTTCCTGCGAAAATTGGACTTATGGATGTGGCAAGTGAAACAGGACAATCTTGTCCACTTTCCTGTTTGTCAGGTTAGCATTTTCTTAAAATTTAATTCAAATATATCCTGATGCATTCTCAATAATCCAGGTAGAAAAATCTAAAAAAGCTAAGTGTGGTCCTCTGGACATTCAAAAAAACAAAACAAAAAACAGGTGATTATTTCAGCCACCTAAAATAATATGTTCCCCTTCCTTGGATGGTTTCTTTTCACAAAGATGGCCTCTTTTACTCGTCTCTCAAACCATTGTTCCTCTCTATCAAGGATGTGAACATCTTCATCCCTGAAAGATGAAGTTTTGTTTTGTTTTTTAAATGTCCAGAGGACCAGACTTAGCTTTTTTAGATTAATTAAAATATAATAAAATGTAATTCAACAAAGAAGAAGAAAATTTCAACTGTGTGCAATTTAATGATTGTGCTTGCATTTTGTTTTGTGTTTATCATTTTCAGAACATGATCAATCATAGAGAGAGAATCCACTTGGTGTGTTCAAGGACAGGCAGCATCTCCTCATCAAAGACTAACCAAACAACTTGAGTACGGTAATATAGTTGTGAACTGAGTCAACCTTTATTTTGGTATGTGTATGCACACAAATTGTTGTCATTCACAGTTGGATGCAAGGCTGTGTGTAGCCTTTTTGGGTGAGATGCTACATGTGTCATACATGTTCTTTGCAGCTCAGTTTTATGTTTTTTTTTTAATTAACTTGGACAATTTCATCCTTCATTAATGGAGTTATGTGGGTTTTCATAAGCTGACAAATTTTAAAAGGATTTATGTTAGAGCAACAAGCAAACAGATGTTTTCTATGCAACTGTAATTGTCAGTTGAATAAGTTATAATAAATGAGTTATTCAACATTAAGGAGTACGGTAGTTACATTTATTTTACATTACATTAGATTACATTTAGTTACATTTATAAGTTACATCTGGCCCTTCAAGGTCAGCCATTATGCCGATGTGGCCCTCGGTGAAAACGAGTTTGACACCCCTGCTCTAGAACAACAAGTTGGAGGAGCACATTTTTGAGAATTAACACAGGCTAATAATTATGTCACAACCGTGGTCAAACGCGGAGGTTCAGGCTTTTCTGTATTTGCTGGCCGATGAAAATATTCAGAGGGAGCTGGATGGAGTGACGTGCAATGAAAAGATTTTTCAAGAGGTGTCTGCGCAGGTGAGTGTTTTCTAACTTTAAGCATATTTCCAGTGAGTCATGCAACTGTTTCTTAGCTTTTTTGGACTGCGGAAAGACCGTTTCAGAGACTGACTTCAGGCAACAGCCGAGAGGCTTTTAGGAAAAAAAAAAAAAAGATGGCGGAACGGCTCGTTTCTCTGAAATATAACAAGAAAATCACATAAACAATATTTGTTAGCTCGAAATTGTAGCAGAGGAGGTGTGTCTGAGTCTATCATTTGCTTAATAAATGCACTTTAATGGTCTAATTCGCCGAGTTGGCAGCTGTTTTCAAGGTTCGAAGCAGAGCAGAATGTGGTATGGCAGGCCGTTTGAGTCGATAATAGCGAGTGAAGATTCTCAGTCATCCAGGACATGGTAAATTCTAAAAAGTGCAAGGAAGGAAAAAAATAGTCTAAAGCATAGTATAATAAATAAAGTCCAGTTGTTTTTGTCTTGAACTTTTTTGAATTTATCATTATAGCCACGTTTTCATATTACGTGATACAACCGCCAACTTCATGCCATACATGTTACTTCTGTTTTTGTTTTTGGTTTGATTTGGTTCAGTCAGAATAAATGGAAACGGTCATATCTCAGTCCAAAAATGGTTTATAAATATGGGGAAAAATCCATAAATTTGTCACTTAGGCCTATAGGCCTGTATTAATGTGTAATGTGATTTATTTCAGGTTAATCAGTCAGTTCCTGTGTAAAGATCCTCTAGCCGTGGGTGTCCTTGGAGAAGGATGGGACAAGTCACTGCACTGTAAAGCAAGTATGCCATGACAGAAACACTCCAAACTTTGAAAATTACAGATAAAAGCAAAGGACAATGATGTTTAGAGGAGATTATAACAATAATTTTGTGTTGTTTGCCAGATGGGGCAGTGAAAACAGCCAGACAGACATATGAAGCCATCGCTGAACTGCTGCATCAGGATCTGATCTTGTGACTCCAGACTACACATCAACTGCAGCCGAACAGACCTCAGAGCTTCTCCTGATGCTCTGCTCTCCTGCACCTTGTCCACATTGTGCCAAAGATGTCCTCGGTGCCTCAGTAAAAAAAAAAACAGTCCTGCATTGACAACACAAACAGGTCCTATGAACTCAGCAGATGTCATACAAGCTCAGTTTGTGACGGAGCAGGGGTACTGTGACTTCATGGTGTTTTTCATTCAACCTTTATTTAGTCAGGTAAATCTCATTGAGCCTCGTGGACTCTTTTACAAAAGCGACCTGCTACAAACTAAAGAACTTTAGTTCTGGGTCAGATGACTTTATTCACAGAGGATTGTGTCTGATGGTGAGTTCTTTACAGAAGCAGTGAAAAATGTAGAAATGTTCTACAGGTCAGCATTTTTACCTGAGCTATTGGCCAAATTTTACTTTTAATTATTGTTACATGTTTTGGAACAACAGGTTAAGATTCCAGTGATGATATTTTAAGTTCATATTTCATACATAACTGCAGATTTAGTAATATGTTTTTCTGTTTCTACAAATAACACCAATCTTTCATTTTTTTAAACTGTTACAATTTTATTGACATGTAACATTTACAGTATTTAAATAAAGTTGCTTTGATATTTTGATTGGAATTGATTGATTACATATTGTTAAGTTTATATTACAAATGTTTTAGTTTGGAACACACTTGTTGATCAACTGGGACAATGGAGCGGCGCAGATTTTTTAGGATGCATGCCACTTTCAGTTTTGTCCAAAGTAGTGTACTCCACCATCATCAATGTGTGTATATATAAATATATATGTATATATATATATATATATATATTATATATTATATATATATATATATATATATATATATATATATATATATATATATATATATATATATATACTGTATATGAACATTTGTCTGTGGCTGAAAAAGCCACAGACAAAGCAGAATGTTCAAAAAAGAAACAAGCTCATCCACTTTGGTTGTGTGTTCTTTTCCAGCTCTTCTTCTAATGTGTGTGTTAGTGGTTAATAAAGAGCTTAATGTATCACTAGCGCCACCAGCTGGTTAGAAGCGTTGATATTAATGATCCACCCACTGCAGGAGAACTTCACGCCCACTAAAAAGTGCAAAGAGAACAATCTTCACATGAATGTGAAGAAGACAAAGGAGATGATTGTGGACTTCAGAAGGAACAAACACACCCATGCCCCACTGGTAATAGGTGGGTCTGCAGTGGAAGTGGTCTCCAGCTACAAATACCTGGGTGTACACCTGAATGATAACCTCAGCTGGAGCAACAACACCACCAGCCTGATCAAGAAAGGTCATCAGAGACTCTACTTCCTCAGACGGCTGAGACGAGCCGGTCTGAGCAGCCCAGTTCTCACCTCGTTCTACAGGTGTGCAGTGGAGAGCATCCTGTGCTCCAGCATCAACGTGTGGCATGGAGGCTGCACAGTTGAAGAAAGAAAAGCTCTGCAGAGAGTGGTGAAGGCTGCACAGAAGTCTGTTGGAGTCAGTCTCCCCACCATCACAGACATTAGCTATGTTTCCATCCAATTTAAATTCGATTTTTGAGCGAATTTTAGAAAATTTCGCTAAAATGTAAATTAAAATTATGAGGATCAGAAGTGTTTCCATTAAACTGGCTTGAAGCGCATCTGCAATGCCACGCAAAGCGTCTCTACGTCAGACGTCAGCGTCATTACGTCACACGTCAGCGCCATACGTCAGACGTCAGCGTTACGCACTTCCACAGTAAACAGGAAGTAGCGTTTGAAAACAGACATCTCGGCAAAATGGAGAGAATATTTCAGGTATGTGTTGCTATCGGGCAAGTTGTATTTATTCTGTCATGCCAACTAGTTTTAGCGATGTTACATGTTGTCCGGAGCGGAAACAGCTGATCAGTCACGTGACGTGAATGTTCGCTGCGGCAGAACTGAGTCGGCTAATCTGTTTCCATCTGTCGTTTAGCCGACTCAGCTCTGAATCGACTCCCCAAAAACTACCTCAAGCGAGCGTATAAACTTTAGAGCGACTTAGAGGAAGTTAACTCGAATTATGCCGTTTCCATTTAGCTTTTCTGATGCGATGCTTCATAATGCGCACCTAGAAACCTTGATGGAAACACGCCTATTTACACCTCCAGATGCAGGAAAAGAGCCACCTGCATCATGAAAGACCTCACTCATCCAGCACACTCACTCTTTGCCCCACTCCCCTCAGGACGGAGGTTGAGGAGCATCAAGTGTAGAACCACTAGACTGAGGAACAGCTTCTACCCTGAGGCTGTTAGACTCATGAATAAATAAAAATAAAATTAAAATAAACACTGCAAAATATCACATCATGGTGATGCTGATATGTTTTCTTGTTGCTGTGTTCATCTGTGACCATCTGTGACCATCTGCTCATACAAACTCATGTTCGTGCTGCTGTTTATTCCCACTATATTAGGCTTAGTGTATTACTAGTTGATGTTTTTCTTAGTTAGTTCTCGATGTTATTACTGTTTTTCTCTTTCATTTGTTGTTGGATGTAACTGGGACCTCGTGTACATAATCTCGTTTTCATCTCATGTACCACATGCGGTGCAAATGACAATAAAGACTCTCTGACTCTGACTCTGACTGACTAAAGGGGTCCTAAGTGTGCAGTGGGTACAGAAATAAACCGGTCCCATAGGAACTGGCCCAAACTAGCCACAATGGGACCTTACAGGAACCAGACCTGTTGATAAGAGGCATTAGAGAACTTTACTACCGTAATTGGCTTTTCTATGTATGTTTCTATAAAGTGCCCTAAGAACTTTGTTGTGAATTGGCAATATACAGTATAAATAAACTGAAATGAAATTAAGTGGTTGTGCTGGGACGGTGGAACGTTGAGCTCTTCATATGAGGCTGATAACATTGAGCATTAAAGAGCGCAGGTGTCTACACACACACTCTCACCGTCCTCTCCTCAGATTGATTCAGAAACATTTTGTGTTTCTGTTTGTGCCGTAAAAGTCAGAAGTCAATAGAAAAGAGAAATGCATATGGAGTCCCACCATTTTTATAGAGATTTATAAAACATCCCTGTTAATACAAACATACTTTTAAAACAGTCTTGAAAAGGATACATGGTTGCATCAATCATAGGGTTACAAGGACAAAAAACACCACAACCTTAAACCTGAAAGGTAAATTAATTTGTGAGACGTTCTTTCAGTCTTGAACGTGAGGAATAAAAAACATTTGATGGGCCTAATTTACTCTCAGGAGTTTATGTGAAGAA
>JBBPBX010010497.1:16489-57775 GCA_038048925.1 Garcialebias charrua
GTAATTTGCAAAAATACCTGCTCTGAAGCTCTGCCAACTTTATAAAGTGATGAATTTCTGGTCTCCTTGACCCTTTAGTGACCTCATCACGATAAATGCTCATTTTTATTTTGACACAGCAAACATTCATTTTATTCAGAGTAAATGAAGATTCCACACATCACAAACGTTAAAATTTTAAACATGTAGTAGTGGTTAAAACTCCACACAAACAAATAATTTATCTCCCATGTGGCTTCTTCTGCAAAGCATTGCTGACTTGCATTCCAAAAACTGTGTTCCCTGTAATGAGTTTCAAAAATGCTGGAACACGGGCAACAAAAAGTACAGTATGTG
This sequence comes from Garcialebias charrua, assembly GCA_038048925.1. NCBI lineage: Eukaryota > Metazoa > Chordata > Actinopteri > Cyprinodontiformes > Rivulidae > Garcialebias > Garcialebias charrua. The sequence continues at coordinate 16,826 of JBBPBX010010497.1, forward strand.
TAAAAATTAGTTTGAAAAATATTGAAATATGGTGGGATATTTTACAAGTGATTAGTTTAAACTACAAAAAGCCAATACAGTATAATGATACTAAAGAGGCATTCCAAAGAGTTATTAGAGGTTGAGCCAGGAAGGGGCTAAAGGAATTTGTGTACAAACAGCTCAATAATCTAAATATAATTCTTAAAATTTACAAGAATAACAAGAAACATACATTGGTGGAGCTTTCTAATTGGACCATTAAAATATTAACAATAAAAGCCTACGATAAATAAAAATAACCTGTCTTTTCACTGAGACCTGAGTGTGATCTTAAAAACAATACTGGAAAAAACCTGCAAGTGAACACAGTTTGTTGTTAGATTCACTAAACCAAGTTAAAACTTTAAAAAGCCAAGAAAAGCAGAACCATGTGGCAAGTTTCTGAACTTACTTAGGATGGATTCAGACTACAGTACAGTATGTGGAAAACTTTAGTTTGACAGACCACAGTTTGAATTTGGTTTTGGGAGTGGTCTGCAGGTTAAAGAGAAAGCAGACCATCCAGCTTGTTATGAATGAAGCCACCTTCTGGACATTATGAAGCATTAGAGCAGGAGTGGCCAATAAGTCGAATGCAATCTACTGGTCAGTAGCTCAGGAGCACCACATGGGACTGTACTCTCACCACTCCTTTTCACTCTGTACACCTCAGATTTCCAGTACAAAACAGCCTCCTGTCATCTGCAAAAATGTTCCGATGACTGGTCGGGTGTATCAGAGATGGACAAGAAGCTGAGTACAGGGAACTGGTGGACCGCTTTGTGGCATGGTGTGGAAACAATCATCTCGTCTTGAATGTGAACAAAACAAAGGAGATGATTGTAGATTTCAGGAGAAACAGGAACAGGTCCAACCCTTTTTCCATCATGGGAGAAGACGCGGAGGTGGTGGAGAATTATAAATACCTTGGGGTTCACCTGGACAACAGACTGGACTGGAAATGCAACAGTGAAGCCGTCTACAAGAAGGGACAGAGCAGACTGTACTTCTTGAGGAAGCTGAAGTCCTTCAATGTTTACAGGAAGTTGCTGCATATCTTCTGTAATGCCCCTTTTCCACCGGTCAGCGCGGGTCGGATATTATGCAATATGTGCGTCGCAGACACCCACTTTACGCCATCTCCACCGGATATTCCGAGCTGCGCCGCACCAGATTTCTGGTCTCATTTCTTTGGGGTGACGACTCGCGCTCACCCGCGCCGGAAGGAGAATTCTGTGTGGACTCGAGCCGTTTTCACGGAAGCGAGGGACCGAACACCGAAGGACTTTACATGATAAACACGGTAAAAACAATTATTTGTTTTTAAAATTATAGCAAAGATGGGTCTTCAGCTGAACGTGTCCTTAATAAAATCACGTACTGCTCAAAACTGCAGCATTTTAAAAAGTAGGATCGCCACGAGCAACGCGCGCGGGCGGCTTAAAATGTAGCTCAATGAACGGATATAAAAATATATTTCATAGCTGACTTTATAGCACGAGGGTTCCTGAGCTGAACCGTTCTTTAATAATGTCATGTAGTGGTCAAATCTGCTGCATTTAAAGTAGGTTCGCTTTGACTTCTTCCAAACCTGTGCGTGCACTACGAAAATAAATTATAAAAATCGAATATAAATTCAAATAACTCAAACAGGTTATAGTCAGTACATGAACATCTTGTGATTACACTGTGTTAGTTTGACAAATATCAGCGGTGTGTATTTGAGGTATTTTATGATATGTGTTACAAAGTACTAGGGAGAAAAAATAGAAGCTAGCTTGACACATTTATGTCTATAAAAATAGAATATTAATTCAAATAACTCCAACAGGTTATAGTCAGTACATGAAGGACTCATACGTGCGTCTGCTCTTTGTGGAATTCACATCTGCCTTCAACACCATGATCCTCCAAACTCTGATAGACAAACTATCTACACTTGGACTAAGCCCCTCCATTTGTAACTGGGTACTAGACTTCTTAACAGACAGACCACAGTCCGTGAAGATCCACAACTTCTCCTCCTCCACCATAACCCTCAGCACTGGCTCTCCTCAAGGATGTGTGCTGAGCCCTCTTCTGTTCACTCTGCTCACATATGATTGTACAGCCACACATCCAGGCTGTCATATTGTTAAGTTTGCAGATGATACAGCGGTGGTGGGATGCATCACAAACAATGATGAGTCCAGCTACAGACAGGAGGTGGAACACCTGGAGAGCTGGTGCAAAGAGAATAATCTTCACATGAATGTGAAGAAGACAAAGGAGATGATTGTGGACTTCAGAAGGAACAAACACACCCACGCCCCACTGAACATAGGTGGATCTGCAGTGGAAGTGGTCTCCAGCTACAAATACAGGAAACCCTCGACCTACGTCACCCGCGACCTACGGCAACTCAGACTTACGATTTTATCATATTTAATAAAAATATGATTAAAAAAATAAAATATTATTATTATTTTTATTTTATTTTTTTATGTTATTAATTTCATGTGTATAGCACTTTGTTGCAGCTGTGGTTGTTTTAAATGGCTTTATAAATAAAGTATAATTATTAATATTTCGTTTTTAATTACAATTTGATCGTATTTACGCAACTTCCGGTCGTTTCCGGTCGCCATTTTACTACAGTACTGCGGTCAATGGAGCTCTAGACGCTCCTGTCAGCTGGCTTTAGAGGACCGTGTGTCCGTTCAGGGTTGCCTCATACGGATAAATTTGCTGGAAACACTCGGTCAACTCTGTGGACGTCTCAGGTCCGGAGGAGCAGCCGCCGATCGCTCCAACAACACCGCCCGACATGCTAACGACAGCAGCTAACAGAGCAGCTAACACAGGCGAAGACACCGAGCCGACATGCCGCGGAGGGGCCATCTGCGGCCGGGAGCTCGCCGCAAATGTCCGCCTGGCAGTCGGGGGACACCGAGCTAACGCGGAGATACAAAGCCGACAGCCTTTTTGAATGAACTGACATGCTAACCAGTGCTGCTAATGGCGGGGCCTAACCGTAGCTAACGCCGAGCAGTTGTTTTGGATGGAGGATTATCGCGGAGAAACGGCTTTCAGTAAGTTTTTTTTTTCTGGCTCCAAATATATGAAGTTAAGAAGCTAACAGTCATTCTTTTAAACAGTTTTGACCACGTGTGTGCGTGTGGAGCGTAAGGAAGCTGGGGGAGCTCGCACCCGAGCTGATGCTAAAAGACGAAGGCAGGCTTTGACCAGCTCAAAGTAAGACATTATATTTTTTATTTATTGTACAGTACTGTATTCATTTACTGTACAGTTCTGTGCATGTTCATGGCCTAGTATGTCTGCTTGTTCAGTCTCATGCCATTAAATATGTGTGCGGCGCTCCGTTAGCGGTATAGCCGCGACCTATGTCAGAAACGCGGACCTACGACAGGCAGGTGTTTTTGGTCCGCAAGGTACGACAAAATCGACCCAAGTCACACACGTAGGTCCCAATCCCTGACGTAACTCGAGGGCTTGCTGTACTTGGGTGTACACTTGAATGATAACCTCAGCTGGACCAACAATACCACCAGCCTGATCAAGAAAGGTCATCAGAGACTCTACTTCCTCAGACGGCTGAGACGAGCTGGTCTGAGCAGCCCAGTCCTCACCTCCTTCTACAGGTGTGCAGTGGAGAGCATCCTGTGCTCCAGCATCAACGTGTGGCATGGAGGCTGCACAGCTGCAGAAAGAAAAGCTCTACAGAGAGTGGTGAAGGCTGCACAGAAGTCTGTTGGAGTCAGTCTCCCCACCATCACAGACATTTACACCTCCAGATGCAGGAAAAGAGCCACCTGCATCATGAAAGACCTCACTCACCCAGCACACTCACTCTTTGCCCCACTCCCCTCAGGACGGAGGTTGAGGAGCATCAAATGTAGAACCACTAGACTGAGGAACAGCTTCTACCCTGAGGCTGTTAGACTCATGAATAAATAAAAAAAAAATAAAATAAACACTGCAAAATATCACATCATGCTGATGCTGATCTGTTTTCTTGTTGCTGTGTTCATCTGTGACCATCTGCTCATACAGACTCATGTTCGTGCTGCTGTTTATAATGATGTTTTTCCACTACATTAGGGCTTAGTGTATTACTAGTTGATGTTTTTCTTAGTTAATTCTAGATGTTATTACTGTTTTTCTCTTGCATTTGTTGTTGGATGTAACTGGGACCCCGTGTACATAATCTCATTTTCATCACATGTACCACATGCGGTGCAAATGACAATAAAGACTCTCTGACTCTGACTCTCTGACTCTCAGCTGAACTCAAGGCTGCAGAACAGTAAACTGTCTGCCTGAAGTGAAAAATAATCATGCTTATCTCAAATCTGACTCCCCAAACAGCCTTGGAAGGGCTGACTATCAAATTTCTCCTGGGACATGAGCAACTGAGGAAAAACAACTGCATCTATCACCCCCCTCCCCCCCTCGGAGAACTCTCTGTGAACGCTTATCAGAGGTGCTGGCTGGTAACATCAACAGAACTGTGGCTGATCTGAAAAAGGCTTATGGACTAATCTCACCGCCTTGACCTCAAATGCATATGTGATTTGTCTTAATTGTTCTTGCTGGTCGAGTTTTTTGATGTCTCATATAGTGTCCTAATAGACAAGATGTGAAAGATCTTTTTGTAATACTATCTACCCTCATGGTTTTTCTCTTTTTTCATATCTAAGATTATCATTCTGATAAGGGATGAGAGGGCCGCATGGATTAACTGCTGCAGCTTCACACACTAGTCCCCCTTCAGGATGACTGTGTGTACATGTTCACGTTGTACCTGGTGCAATGTCAATAAAGATATACTGATTCTGATATGAAGGGAGAACTAACAACCTTCCAATCGCAGGCTGTCCTTCTCTAATAAAACACAGAATTATTGTATAGACATCTACAACTAATAACATTTTGGAGTCTGTCACGTTCAAGATGGCCGACAGAGGTTAGCAGCTTTACCAAACACACTTGCCAGGTTTACAGCTAAAATGAGATGCAGCCGTAGCTGGTGCTCGTTCCTAGCTCTAAACCTCAAAAGAGCTGTTTTTTTTTTAAACACATTAATTATTGGTGTAAGATTTGATTGTTAGCAAAATATCTCATAAACAATTGGATAGATTTTATAGATAAATAATAAAAAGTAACATCATGATTATCAGGAGCAAAGAGGACACTAAATTATCTTTCCCTGACTTCCCTCTGTCAGTGAGGAAGTGAAATACTTGGGACATTACATAACCGCTGACCTGTCTGATGATAGGGACATGTACAGGCAGCGTTGTATGCAATATGTACAAGCTAATATGCTTCTTCGGAGGTTCTCTATGTGCTCAGTGTCTGTAAAAACTGCACTTTTCAAAACATATTGTACCCCAATGTATACTGCACACCTGTGGCGGCATTACAGATAAAGCAGTATGCATAAACTACAGGTGGCGTACAATGATGGCATGAGGATGCTGATTAAGGTGCCGCGATGGAGTAGTGCCAGCCAGATGTTTGCAAATGCCAATGTACCAACTTGTTCAGCTGTGCTTCGTAACCTTATGTACAGATGTATGTGTAGACTAACAAACTCTGTAAATAGTATCATTTATACTCTGACCAACCCCGTACAGAGCTCGGTTTGGTTCTATTCAAGTCTGTGGAATCACTGGCACCTTAAATTATTTGGCAATGGATGAACATTCTGTTTTTACTGTGTCTTGTTGATGTTATCTTTAAAAGAAAAAAAAATTCTTGGTAGTTGTTGTTTTGTTTGTTATTATGGACCATATGCGTCTGAAATAAAGTTTTGATTGATTGATTGATTGATATAGAAACCTCAAGACAAAAATCAATGGGCTGGCATTGTTTTTGTTTTGTTTTTGTTTATTGTTTGCACAAAAAGAAACAACACACACAAAAGAAAAGTAAAAAAGAAAACAAAATGTGAAGGAGAGGTCATAAAAACCCTAATTGGGCTTACAAGCGCACCCCCACTTCTAAAATAATAAAGAAGAAAATCATAAAAGCTTATACATAAACTTAGATCTTTCTTTAAACATACACAGTTAAATACCAAAGCAAAAGATAATAGTTGATATTAAATAAATTTAAATTGTCAAAAAAAATTTATAAAATAAAAACTAATGTGTTAGAAATTCAATAATGTTTGTTTAAACTTTCTTTTAAATAACCATAATTCTTGATGGTTGAAATCAACGAAAAAACCAACAACACACCAACAACTGGACTTCGATTCTGTACAGCAGTTTAAGACATTTTCCTTGAGCCTACAAAGCTTTTTCCACCCAGGATGTTCTTTTTGTTTTAAAAATTCAAAGTTTACATCTTGGATGACCGAGAATCTACACCAGCAATTGAAGTCAACCCAATTCAAGGTGACCACCACAACCAGCTGACCTTGTGGCTATAACCCAGCTAAATTTACAGATGGTGAACAATCAGAGTGGTAGTCGTTGAGTATATCCCCAACATGCATTGCATGTTGCGCAACATTTCCACTGAAAACACAACACAACGATTATACCTCGATCAATTTAATTCAAGCTGAGCAACAATTTACAGTACTGTGAAAGTAGCTGAATTACAACACATACTTTGAGTGCTACACTTAGCTCATCTTTCCTTAAACCTTTGGCATTAGGGGCGGCCGTGGGGCGTTGGTAATGGCAGTCGACCCCTGATCAGAAGGTTGGAGGTTCGAATCCCGCATCCGCCCACCATGTGTCGTTGTGTCCCTGGGCAAGACACTTAACCCCGAGTTGCTCCCGGTAGGTCTGGATGGCGCCTTGCAAGGCAGGCTACCACTACCGGTGTATGAATGTCTGAATGAATGGGTGGATGGTTGGTATTGTAAAGCGCTTTGGGGCTCCTCACAGGGGGCTGGAAAGCGCTATATAAATAAGCTCCATTTACCATTTACCATTTACCATTTACCATTATCTGTTACAGTCAACACAGTCTGTCTGTTAGCAAATATCTTGTGAACAACTTTAATTAATCTCTCAGAAAGTGATCATTATGTTATGTTGTTTATTTTTAGACATGTTCATTCAGACATGTTCCTGTTTTTAGTTTTCTACATTTGCCCTATAATCTATCTGTGTTGCTACTTTGACATCTTTGTTTTAACTTGTAAAAAAAAAAAAATCTGTATTTCTCTATTATGTTTGTCTATTGTTGATTGTCCAAGGAAAATCTACTGTTACTGTTGTCATTGTTCTTTGTTTGTAGCCAGATCTCTCTTGTAAATGAGTCCTCGAGGCTCCATGGGATTAACCTGCCCAAATAAAGGTTGAATGAATGAAATTTGTCATATGCAGGTTAACACGGGGTCAACAGTGCACTGAAATGTCGATTAAACTCATTAAAAAAATAATAATACTAAAGCATGCAGTAAGGGTACAAAATAAAGTACCGGTACCAAAAAGTGAAAAAATAAATATATTTACAATGTCCTAAAGGAATATAGTAAACGACAACATGGCAGATGAATTCACATGAACACGTATTTCACAGGTAGTAAGATACTGTATGCTTAAATGCACATGAGATATATTGCACACAACTAACATGTACTACACACGTTGTTTGACAGGTTATTGCACAGGTAGTGAGTAACATTGAAATTCATTGAATTATGATGGTGAGGTAGTGACATACATGATACAGTATATGGCATTTAAGGCATGAGATAGACATGACATACATACATGATACAGCCACATAGTGCAGCAGCAATAAACATATTAGGTGTCACAGATGTGTCTTAGTACAATGTTGTTGTCAGTTGTTCAGTATTATTATCAAGAGTTCAGTAATCTGACAGCTTGTGGGTAGTAACTGTCTTTGAGTCTTTTTGTGTGTGATGACAGACTCCTGTATCATCTGCCTGAGGGTAGTAGATGGAAGAGTCCTTGTGCTGGGTGGGTGTGGTCCTTAATGATGCTAGCTGTCCTGGATGGTGTGGAGACTGCTACCAGTGACGTCCTCTGCTGTTTGCACCACCCTCTGTAGAGCTTTCCAGCTTTGACTGGTGAAGTTCCCATACCACCCTGTGATGGTGCACCTATAAAAGCTGGTGAGGATGCTGGTGTTTGTACCAATCTTCTTTAGTATTCTTAGGGAGTAGAGTCTTTGTCGGGCTTTCTTGACCATGGTCAAGAAAGACCTATAGTTCTCTTTGACCGCGCCAGTTCTCCCTTCACTTTGGGCAGCACGGTGGCACAACTGGTAGAGCTGCTGCCTCTCAGCGAGAAGGTTGCCGGTTCAAATCCCGGTCCGGGGCCTTTCTGGGTGGAGTTTGCATGTTCTCCCCGTGCATGCGTGGGTTTCCTCCGGGTACTCCGGTTTCCTCCCACAGACCAAAAAACATGCTTGTTAGGCTGATTGGTGACTCTAAATTGACCCTAGGTGTGAGTGTGAGAGTGGATGGTTGTTTGGTGTGAGTGAGACAGGTCCCTCTTGTAAATGAGTCCCCGTGACTCAACGAGGCTAGCCTGTATAAATAAAGGTTGAATGAATGGTGTCTGTTTGTAAAGTCCAGGAAAATCCTCAGTGATGTGAATGCCGAGGAACTTGAAGCTATTGACCTGCTCCACCTCAGTGTTGTTTATATAGATGGTGGAGTGCAGACCTCCATGCTGTTTCCTGAAGTCCACTATCATCTCCTTCACTTTGCTGACATTTACAAGAGAGGTTATTTTCCTGACAACAGCTGGTTAGTTTGTCCATTGGTTGTCCATTTCAAACCCATTTACATTCGGATTCAGCCCAGTTCAACATGGCTCTCATAGCCAAATTCTATCAGCCGACACAAAAATGACAACTCTAAGCTAAATTTGACGTTGATAGTAGCTGAAAGTCATCATTGACCCATTCTAAGTGCTAACTTGCAAGATCTCCGTGTTACATGAGAGCAACGTGTTATTTACAAGGTTTGACCCAAATGGTTGTAACTCTGGTCCTTCTCATCATCACAGCAGGTGATATGCGTGCTAGGCTTTCAGAATTTTAAAACAAGTATCCTTCGAGTGTAGCTGCGTCAGATCTTACGTGATCATCCCTCTTAATGTAAATTTGGTTGGTTTGTAATCGCCCTGCAGACGCTTGTTATGGCTGCATGGTGCAAACATAAAATGCATATGAACATGGCCAAGATAAAACAGAATGTCAAAGAACTCTGACACAATAAAGTCGCCCATTATGAGATATTCTTAGCTCCTCCACAGATTTGGGAAAATATTCCGAGGCTCTGTTTTGCCCCTTAGTGATCTCTCACCAATTACGGAGGATATTTTCTTCACTACAAATGAGATTGAAGAGGAGGGCTGCTAACCTTCTGGGGCACTGATTTTCTTTTTCTGCTCGCGCCAGTTCTCTTTTGGCAATCACAATCAAAACACACCAAATTCTCTCTGCTTTTCTCACCAGTTTAATATCCTCTGATGAAAGCATGCGCAGCCAAGCCATGCTGAATGACAAACTCATTTTGGTTAAATTAAACAACATGAGGAAAAAGGTGTGAGCAGAACTAAATAAATAACTGCAACAGAAAGCTATGCCACCCACCATATGAATGTGTATATGAAATTTAATCTTGTTTTTTTTTGGGGGGGGGGGGGTGTTATGCTGCAAGAGAATCAGGTCACCTATAAGTGATTTTGTTTCTGGTCTGAGAGGCGTTTAGTAAGACATTTGGGGGATGTGCTTGGCTGCAGAGTCAATGATGCAAGAACTCCATCTGTATGACTGCAGCCTGAAATGATAATCGAACTGTGGTGGTAGCAGTCTGGCACCCAAATCTTTATGGGTTTATTTCTCATCATGTGACATTGTAGAAGGTTGTACCGGTCTCGTTTTCCCACACACGGATGTGGTCCGAATTACGGAATGAACGCAAATGAGCCGAGTTTCTTTTCCAGAAAAGATGGGGTTCATTTTTGTGCTAAGATGGTTAACCTGACGTCTGGTTCAATGATGTTTGCTCTGACGTTTGACGTTCAGGAGCCGACTTTCTGCCATCTGTGATATTGCTGCATGCATGACATAACTTTTTCTACATTTAAAAAAAAAAATCTGTTTATTGAAGAGTACAAAAAGTGAGTGGTGGCGCAGAGTTTAGAGAAGGTGGGCCTGTGATCGGAAGATTGCTGGTTCAATTCCTGGTACAGACAACATCAAAATGTGGGTGGGATAGGTGAAGCAGCCACACCTGCCTCCACCCTCATTTACCCCACTCTGGGCCCTTGAGCAAGGCTCTTAAACTCCACCATCTGCTCCCCCGGGTGCCCCAAATAACAGCTCTCTGCTCCACACAGAGGGCTGTGGTAGCTCAGTGGTCTGTGGTTGTGTCAGGAAAGGCATCCGGCGTAAAAATAAAACTTGGTGCGACAGTTCGCTGTGGCGACCCCTGAAAATTGAATTGCACAAATATACAGCATTCATTTACAGGATTTTTTCTTTCTTCTGCTACCTTTCATTTTATATTTTGCATTCGTATCATTTATGGGATTGTTTGGTATTGTATTTTAAAATGAATACATTTATAAATAAATAAATAAACAAACACGATGTCCCATAATTTCTGGACTATTGAGTGCTCCCAAATATAAGCTGCGCCCACTAATAAAAAAAATGTACATCTATAGGCCACGCTTGTATATAAGCCTAGAGTGTCAATATAAGATATTTACACAGAATTTTTATTTTTTTTGCTTTTAAATATGTACCGTTAACATATCCAAATTCACACAGTTTTTTTTTTCTGAACAGTGCTGGTAACATGACTGGTAAAAAAAAAAAAACAATCCTGTAGCCTACCAGGAAGTCATTGATCACTATCTTGGCCTTCCTCCTGCACAGTTTCATTGGGCAGATTAAAAAAAAAAAATCTTTATTTAAACAGGTAGTCTTACTGAGTAACAAGGATCCACCCCCAAGATAGATTGTATTGGGCAGGTATGTGAGCGCACTTGTGTGACGAGGCTAAATGTTTTGGGGACAGGAAGCTCGTTAGCCCACCAAAAAAACAAACATAAAGTAGCCACAGCATTATATAAGCTGCGGGGTTCAAAGCGTGTGAAAAAAGTAGCGGCTTATAGTCCAGAAATATTTCTTTCACACACACAGAGGAAAAGAGGAAAAATAAAATAAATACATTAAAATAAGGGAAGTATGGGGTGGTCGTATCAGTCATATGGTAAGATGTTCAGTGACTTGCAGTAACTTATTAACGAACCCCATCCATCCATCCATTTTCTTCCGCTTATTTGGGGTCGGGTCGCGGGGGTAGCAGCCTAAGGGAGGCCCAGACTTCCCTCTCCCCAGCCACATGGAGCAGCTCCTCTGGGGGAATCCCAAGGCGTTCCCAGGCCAGCCGAGAAACATAGTCCCTCCAGCGTTTCCTGGGTCTTCCTCTGGGCCTCCTCCCGGTGGGACATGCCCGGGAGGAGCGAACCCCATGTTTGATCAAATTTTCCATAGTTGCCCTTTGTTCTAAAACATATTTTTTTTCCCAATTTAAGAAATGACATAACATATAACATCTTGAAACCACACAAAAAAAAGAAAAAAAAAAAAGGATGGAAGATGTCTTACAAGATTTCCTAAGGAGTAGAATACAACGCCTGGCTGAAATTGATGTAAAGGCTAGAACAGGGTCAATTAGTACTGTACAGTATTGACTGAAGCCCCCAAAATAGCTAAGAATGGGTTCATACAGACTTGAATTCCAAGGGCTTTGGAAAGAATGGCTCCAAAAGTTATGAGTTTTGTGTATATGAAGAACATGTGACTCAGGTTACATGGACTGGCATGACATATCTCACACTGATCCACCACTTGTAAGTAAAACTCGGACAGACGAGACTTTGAATAGTGAACTCCAGATAGTACCTTAAACTGAATAAGTTGCAACCTGGCACAGGGTGTACTGTAATGGACATTGGATACTGCTTTCTCCCACTGTTGATCTGAGATAGTTATGCCTAACTCCTGTTCCCAAGCTCTCCCAATTTTAGCTACCAAATCAATGTCCAAATCTATACATTTAAATATTGAGGATATGATCGATTTCTTGTTGGGTTTAAGTCACAGTAGTTCCTCCCATGGCTGGATACTTGGAAGAGGAGGGTAAGAGGGAAAATGTGCGGAAGTACAATGACAAACTTGAAAGTAACAAAATAAATTATTCGCTGGAAGATTTGTTTCCGAACACAGGTTGGAAAAACTGGAGAGAGTGCCGTCCTTATACTGTATAGATCTTTAACAGTCATGCTGTGGTGTTTCCACTGTACATAAGCACCATCAGCAATACTAGGAGGAAAAACTTTACCACCTTTATAGGAAACGTCAAAGTACAATCTAAATGCATCTTGACCTTCTTTCTTTTAAACTTTGCACATTTATGCAAAATGAAAATGGACAGTTTAAGTATAAATCCGCAAGTTTGTTGAACCTATAGCTTTTTGTTTCCACCTTGGGTGGCAACGCTCCCTAATGGTTTGAGTGTATTTTTATCAAGGCATGCCATGAAGTTCTTAAATTATGTAACCTGTTTGTTTACTTTCATCTTGTTGGACCTTGTCTGACAGAGCAGAGTACATGATGTCAAAGCATCTCAACAATAATAACATCGTGAGTCACCTACAGAGATCGCAAGTGGCATGAAATGCATTTGACTTGGGGCTTTTTAAGCAACTGCAAGTGGAAAAAATAATGTTTTATGGAGAAATTAAATTAAATATAAGTGGGAAAGTGATTTTTGGTGCAGTGATTTTAAAATTGCACCTCCACCTCTTTTATTTTCCAGCTTATATTTGCAACACTTCACTAGAAGTATAAAAACAACATCTAAAATAGGATTTATTCATAATAGTGTAAAATTTACTTTATTAGCTTCTTCATTGGTTTTTACTGGTCTTGTTGCTGACTTTATCATCATTTTATCACATTTTGAATTATTATTATTTTCGTTACTCTGGTCTTGTTTGCAACACATCCTTGGTTCCCTGAAGAAGGGAACGAGGTGCAACACAATTGCTATGGGAATCAGCGCCTCCGCGCGGTGACCTGAAGTAATACACTCACGCCTTTACGGCAGGGACGTCAGCGTCACGCCAGAGGCTCCGCCCTCTGGACATTTAAGCGGCTGACGCCCATCCATCTTTCTCTTTTTGCCCTTCACCTCGCAAATACCTGAAACACTCTTCTCGGATCTTCTCTGTATCTTCATCGCTCGACCAGAGGTGAGCTCGCTCCCTACACAGAGCATACAGAGAATCTTCTACTGCGGACTGCTGGGCTGGCGAAGGCTGGCCCGGCACATTTTTCTTCACCCAAAAGTTTTCTTCTCCTCTCTCCACAGAACGCTTCGCTCAAGGGCGCTGACTGCTCGACACCGCTACCCTGCTAAAAACTATTAGGCTAGCCGGCCAAAGCGACACGAGGAAGGAGACGTCTCCGGACGACGTTAGCACTGCTAACAAGCTTAACTCTTCTCAGCCACGGCTCCCGAGAAGGTAATGCGAAAACCCAAAAGTCAAAGAAGACCAGCAGGCCAGCGAGCCCCAGCTCCCGTGCCTTTTTTCTCTTCTGCTTTTCTACTGCTCGGTTAGCGAACGCTAACTGCGAGGCATGCTACCTGCTAAGCTAACGAAGCTAACAGGCCAGCAGCCCCGAGCAGCTCGGCGAGAGGACGTCCTCGGACGAGGAACTCTGGCAGGCCGTGAGCTCCGGCTCCCGAACCTGCTTCAGCGGATCTGGATACCCCCCTTTTCAGCAGCGGACACCCACGAGGCCTGTCCGCTCTGCTCTGGGATGCTACACGCAAGGACACTCAAAGCTTTTCTCGCAGATGACCCCGGAGAAAGGAGAGTGGAAACGGAATAACTCCGCCGTTATCTGGCTAGCTCCCACGGTTAGCATGGCTAACCAGGGGCACCCACGACAACATGCGGCGGAAGACGGCGCTGCTAACATGATTAGTGCGGCTACGAGCGGACAACGAAGGACTCTATCGTGAGGTTTGTGAAAATGCTTGGACTAGCTTGCTAGCTAACCTTCTCATATTTTGCCTTTTCTGCTATCCTGCGAATCGACGGTAGAATTCATCGCATAACTAAGTGTTTTTTTATCGATGCTACGTTGCTCGAGGGCCCGTCTTAGCACCGCTAGCGGGCTCACAAGTACCTCCACGTTTAGCCCCAGCTATCAAGGAGACTCTCTGTCCAGCACAGTCCAGGAGGAGAATTTTCCGCTACCTGTTCAACTGCGCTACCTGGTGGTTTTTCCTTGCAACATCGATGACGCTGAGAGCTTATCCACCCATGAGGCTATGGATGACTCTCTGACGTTAAACCATCTCAGGGCCCGAGGGGTCCTGGCGGGATGGACAAGGACAAGTGGCCTCGATATTGTAGGCCCACCAGGCAGAAAGCTACAGGAGCTGCAAGGGGCCACCAGCAAAAGAAGAGGAAAGGAGATGCCCCTGCGCCTCTCACAGAAGGAGAGAAAATGCCGAATTTCTACCACCAGTTTCTGTGTTTTTAAGGAACACGGACTAGCTGGTTCGGAACGTTTAAACACACAAGAACACTCAGACCCTTGTGTAATAAAGAGAAATCGCCGTCCACACACGACAATACAATCTCAGACTACTGAATGTGTCTTGGTCCCAAAATGGGAACAGGGCCCCAGGTTCGCCCGCTCACGCAGTACGAGAACCTGGTCTTTTGAGCCCAGACTTAACTTGTAAAAAGCTACAAGGAGCTGGTGGTGTGTGTGTGCGCCCTAAACGATAACTAGTCTACTGTAATTGTCATCCACACACGACAATAAAATCTCAGACTACCAGTGATGGGAATAACGGAGTTACAAACGGCGTTACAAACGGAGTTCTTTTTTTTCATTAACGGGTAATCTAATGCCTCTTATCAACAGGTCTGGTTCCTGTAAGGTCCCATTGTGGCTAGTTTGGGCCAGTTCCTATGGGACCGGTTTATTTCTGTATCCACTGCACGCTTAGGACCCCTTTAGTGGGCGTGAAGTTCTCCTGCAGTGGGCGGGTAATTCTCCTGCAGTGGGTGGATCATTAATATCAACGCTTCTAACCAGCTGGTGGCGCTAGTGATACATTAAGCTCTTTATTAACCACTAACACACACATTAGAAGAAGAGCTGGAAAAGAACACACACAACCAAAGTGGATGAGCTTGTTTCTTTTTTGAACATTCTGCTTTGTCTGTGGCTTTTTCAGCCACAGACAAATGTTCATATACAGTATATATATATATATATATATATATATATATATATATAGTGTGTGTATATATACACATATATGTATATATATTGTATATACATACATGTGTACACATACAAACATATGCGTGAGTATATATATATATACACACACACGTGTTTATATATATACATACATATGTGTATATATATACATATATGTGTACACATACAAACATATGCGTGAGTATATATATATATACACACACACGTGTTTATATATATACATACATATGTGTGTATATATACACATATATGTACACATACAAACATATGCGTGAGTATATATATATATACACACACACGTGTTTATATATATACATACATGTGTGTATATATACACATATATGTACACATACATACATAATATATACTGTACATACATATATATTTATATATACAGTACATACATATACACATATATACATATATATATATACATATATATTTATATATACACACATTGATGATGGTGGAGTACACTACTTTGGACAAAACTGAAAGTGGCATGCATCCTAAAAAATCTGCGCCGCTCCATTGTCCCAGTTGATCAACAAGTGTGTTCCAAACTAAAACATTTGTAATATAAACTTAACAATATGTAATCAATCAATTCCAATCAAAATATCAAAGCAACTTTATTTAAATACTGTAAATGTTACATGTCAATAAAATTGTAACAGTTTTAAAAAATGAAAGATTGGTGTTATTTGTAGAAACAGAAAAACATATTACTAAATCTGCAGTTATGTATGAAATATGAACTTAAAATATCATCACTGGAATCTTAACCTGTTGTTCCAAAACATGTAACAATAATTAAAAGTAAAATTTGGCCAATAGCTCAGGTAAAAATGCTGACCTGTAGAACATTTCTACATTTTTCACTGCTTCTGTAAAGAACTCACCATCAGACACAATCCTCTGTGAATAAAGTCATCTGACCCAGAACTAAAGTTCTTTAGTTTGTAGCAGGTCGCTTTTGTAAAAGAGTCCACGAGGCTCAATGAGATTTACCTGACTAAATAAAGGTTGAATGAAAAACACCATGAAGTCACAGTACCCCTGCTCCGTCACAAACTGAGCTTGTATGACATCTGCTGAGTTCATAGGACCTGTTTGTGTTGTCAATGCAGGACTGTTTTTTTTTTTTTACTGAGGCACCGAGGACATCTTTGGCACAATGTGGACAAGGTGCAGGAGAGCAGAGCATCAGGAGAAGCTCTGAGGTCTGTTCGGCTGCAGTTGATGTGTAGTCTGGAGTCACAAGATCAGATCCTGATGCAGCAGTTCAGCGATGGCTTCATATGTCTGGCTGGCTGTTTTCACTGCCCCATCTGGCAAACAACACAAAATTATTGTTATAATCTCCTCTAAACATCATTGTCCTTTGCTTTTATCTGTAATTTTCAAAGTTTGGAGTGTTTCTGTCATGACATACTTGCTTTACAGTGCAGTGACTTGTCCCATCCTTCTCCAAGGACACCCACGGCTAGAGGATCTTTACACAGGAACTGACTGATTAACCTGAAATAAATCACATTACACATTAATACAGGCCTATAGGCGTAAGTGACAAATTTATGGATTTTTCCCCATATTTATAAACCATTTTTGGACTGAGATATGACCGTTTCCATTTATTCTGACTGAAAACAAACCAAAACCAAAAACAGAAGTACAGTACAGTAGATAGAAGTAACATGTATGGCATGAAGTTGGCGGTTGTATCACGTAATATGAAAACGTGGCTATAATGATAAATTCAAAAAAGTTCAAGACAAAAACAACTGGACTTTATTTATTATACTATGCTTTAGACTATTTTTTTCCTTCCTTGCACTTTTTAGAATTTACCATGTCCTGGATGACTGAGAATCTTCACTCGCTATTATCGACTCAAACGGCCTGCCATACACCACATTCTGCTCTGCTTCGAACCTTGAAAACAGCTGCCAACTCGGCGAATTAGACCATTAAAGTGCATTTATTAAGCAAATGATAGACTCAGACACACCTCCTCTCCTACAATTTCGAGCTAACAAATATTGTTTATGTGATTTTCTTGTTATATTTCAGAGAAACGAGCCGTTCCGCCATCTTTTTTTTTTTTTTTCAGAAAAGCCTCTCGGCTGTTGCTGAAGCTAGTCTCCGGTGTTTTTTCAGTCCAAAAACGCTCAGAGAGTTGCATGACTCACTGGAAATATGCTTAAAGTTATAAAACACTCACCATCTACTATAGACTCCATAAGAAGAGAAGTGGCTGTGTCAAGGCCAGTCTCCCTCCCACTGTTGGCTGGGCAGTTTGCATTTCCTGGAAGACCGACTCTTCTTCTTCTTCTTCTTCTTCTTCTTGGCGGATTGCAAACAACGTTCAGGTGCATACGCCACCTACTGGAGAAGACTGAATCTCCGCCCTCCGACCTAGGAATACGCCCCCTGACCAATCAGTGAACACGCTGTGCTGATGTCATAACTGGACCCTAGAGGAACCGGACCTTTGTACCTAGTGAAGCAGGCACCAAAATAGGACCGGTTTCACGTGAACAGGACCCTGTGGGTACACCCCATAACTAGTTGTTAACTAGTTACGAACGAGCCCGAACGAGCGCGAACAGGACCTGTTGATAAGAGGCATATAATACTCTCTCTTATGTTTCCGTATGATCCATGTTAACTTGTTCTTGTACACTTTATATTTGTTTTCCGCCTCGAGTGTTCTGGATTTCAAAAAACAAGAGTACAGATAGTTCTTTTTTTTTTTACAAGCATTTTTTAGACCATTTGTCATCCAAGGTTGATTAATGGTAATTTTCTTTGTATTAATTTTTTGCACACAATTTTTTTTATACAAAACCTCCAGAATATTCATAAAGTTTTCATAAGATAAATTCACATCGTCCACATACACATCATCCCAATTTTGTTTATCCAAATCATCTTTGAATCTATCTACGTTTTTTTTTAATGTGTTTATAATTTTGTTTTTTAGGTTGATTTTTTCAAGGGAATTTTAACATTTTTGTAAATTGAAAAAACGGGTAAATGATCACTCAAGTCATTCATCAAGATACCACCCAACACCTCACCATCTGTGATATTAATAAAAATATTATCGATTATTGTTGCACTGTGTGAAGTGATTCTAGTTGGATTAGTTATCATTGGAAAAAAACTCAAACTGCTCATTGAATCCATAAATGTACTGATTTCATTTGAGTCAGCCACTGTCCCCAGATCAATGTTAAAATCACCACACAGAAAAAACTTTTTTGTTACACCTATTACCTAGAACTTCCAGCATTTTATCAGTGAACAATTCTATTTTAGTTCCAGTTGATCTATATACTGTACACAACTTATTATTATGTTTTTATCTTTCATATTTATTATTTCTACTGTTATCATTTCCATTAAATTGTCTATAGCCATAGACAGTTCACTTTTTATTCTACATTTTATATCATTTTTTACAAATAGGGCTACCCCTCCACCTTTTTTATTTTTTCTATTCATGTGATATAAGTTATACCCTTCAATATAGGCACTGTTTGAGTTTTCATCGTTTAACCATGTTTCTGACAAGGCTACTATGGAGAAAGTCTTATTAAATATTTTTAAATAGTCTGATATCTTAGATATGTTTGCCTTAATGCTTCTACTATTTATGTGAATTATAGAAAGTGCTTCGTTTGTCATGTTAATGTCATTAAACTGTTCAACATTATTGTAATCGCTACATTTTACAATAGGAAGAAGTCTTGCTTGATGAGCTAGATTACCATTTTTTTTTGTTAAATGTTCATTTATATAAACTTTAGTTCCCTGTCGTTTCTTTGCCTGCATGATAACGTTATTTCTTACTTTTCTGCTAACAAAACGAACTACAATTAATGGTTTTTGTTTATCATTTTTGCTAGACAGGATATGGCACAATGAAATGTCCTCCTGGATGACATCAAACTCCTTGTCCTGTAGAAAGGACACGACCTGCTCCTCCAAGGAACGTTTTTCCTGATGAGATGTATCATCATTTACTTCATTTTCATTCTTGGCAGTAGACTTTGCACTTGATCTATTTTTAATGCCATGTCCAGATCTAACCAGGTTATCTAATTTGGAGTACTGATCCAAATTTTCTAAACGCTCTTCCAATTCCATTATTTTCTTGTCTTTTTGGCAAATTTGTAACCTTAGTTGCTACACCTCCTCGAACAATCCCGTCAGGGGTTTCAGTTGTGCTGTTACCATTGACAGTTCAGAACTCATGAAGTTCAAGGATTTTTTTATATCATCCAAATCGGTTGTATTTTGGTCTGTTTGATCCTTTTTTCTTTGATTGGATTTACCTGCCATCGTTCACAGATCCTCTCGCCCACTGGCAGGGGTTTCCCAAAGTAATTGCCAAAAGAGTAATATCCAAAAAATAAAAGAAAAAAACGAGGTCCCGTCCACCAGCCGCAGCACCCGAGTCCGACTTCAGGAAATTAATTCCGCAGTTAGAGCACGAATGCCGAACACCCAGCAGCGAGACTCACCAGCTCCCCGCTGCACAGCATGCCACCGCCCACAGAGCCGACGTCTGAGATGATCCCACTGTTTGACAGCCGAGCACCGACATCCATCAACCAGCACCTGTCGCTCCTCGCACTGTGCACCGCACCGCAGCCCACGACTTGACAGCTGCGTCCAACGTCACCTGACGCTCCTCGCACTGTGCACCTCAGCCCACGACTTGACGGCCGCCTCCAACGTCACTTGTCGCTCCTTGCACTGTGCACCGCACCGCAGCCCACGACTTGACAACCGCGTCCAACGTCACCTGTCGCTCCTCGCACTGTGCACCTCAGCCCACGACTTGACAGCCGTGTCCGACGTCATCCACGAGTTTGTCAGCTCGAGTTTGTTGGCTCCTCCAAGGCTGCAAGCTACAAGCAACCAGCGCCCATGGGCTCAACACCCAGATGAGCAGGTCCCACAGCTCAAAAGTCCGCGGAGCTAACCGTCTCTTTCAAAATAGTGGAAAAGGTCAAAAAAGCAACAAAAATTGAGACATTAGTCCATTTGAATTGAATTTCTGACTTAAATCAACAACTTATGGCTCCATTAAGCGCAACACTCCTCCGCACGTCCGCACGCAGCTGCACTCAATCGAGAATGATGATGCACTAGCTTTAGCTCCCTTCCTCGGGTCTGGCATATTTACAGAAATGAAAAGGCGTCAGTTCCAGTAAAAAATAAAAAAATGCAGATCCTTACGGGTTAAAATGCACACAGTCGGCCTAAAGCCTCAGATATAAAAATTAATGGTCTTGCTGGCTGATATTAAAGTCAGTGTGGGGAGCTCAACAAACCACGTCTACATCTCTTCGAAGCCCAACCGGAAGTCCCAAAATAATTACTTCGAAATGAAGGAATGTTGAACCATAATAACCCATCAAATAAAGACAGAAACAACTGTGTCATCTTAACAATAATTTTATTGAAGATGAAAAAAAAACAATCACTCTGCTACAACACTGAGAATAGAATGTGTCAGAGAAGAGCTGGAAGCATCTCGTAAGTAAAAAAAAAATGGATGAAAGGAG
The DNA here is from genome assembly GCA_038048925.1 of Garcialebias charrua. Lineage (NCBI taxonomy): Eukaryota > Metazoa > Chordata > Actinopteri > Cyprinodontiformes > Rivulidae > Garcialebias > Garcialebias charrua. Next base: position 37,762 of record JBBPBX010010497.1, read on the forward strand.
AGGTGGACGACCAAGAGGCCACAGACCAGATGTCCTGCTCAGAAACGCCTCTGTACAGGGCTGTGGAAGCTGCGATTCCTCTCGTAGAATGAGCTTTTACTCCCTCAGGAGGCTGAAGACCAACAGAGCTGTAAGCCTGAGAAATAGCCTCACATAGCCAGTGTGACAGCCGCTGAAAGGTCAGAGGTTGGCCCTGAGATTGACCTTTGAAATGTGCAAAAAGCTTATCAGACTTACGCATTGCAACAGTGCGAGCCACATAACATTTTAGTGCCCGCATTGGACAAAGCAAATGAAGATGTTCCTCCTCTGCATTACTGTGAGGAGGAAGACAAAAGCCATCCAGAGTAATGATTCTGGACCTAAAAGAACTCTTAATGCTTTTAGGGATAAAGGCAGGGTTCGGCCTAAGTTCAGCTGAACTTCTATCTCCTTGAATTTTTTAAAAAGAAGGAGAAACAGACAGGCCAGTCAAGTCACTTACCCTCTTAGCAGATGTTAGAGCTAACAACAGAGCTGTTTTAAAGGATAAAATCTTTAAAGGACAACACCCACCGTGACAGTAACAATTCACCATATTGGACAATTACTGTAGTAGAATATTATGTCTATTTTCATTTTTGCATTTGGGCCAGGCGAGTGTAAAAAAACAAACAAAAAAAAACAACGGAGTTCCGGAAGAATCCGGAAACCCCGCCGATGATTGCCGAACTCCGGAGTGACGTATCCAGTCAGAAGGCAGGAGTGAGTTCGCGATGGAGGCTTGTAGTGATACTGATTTCAGTGAAAGTTCCACTGGCTTTTCTTTAGTTTTTTTTTTAACCAAAAGTTAAGTGATCGCTTCCTCCTCGCTGTCTCTATGACTGAAATGAGGAAATGAATGAATTTGTCGCGAGCGAATTACACTCGTGTTCAATGTGGCTGTGCGGGGTTCTGCGGGTTTCCTGGTGGGCTGTGGGACTAGCGCTCCCTGTTTTTTTATTTATTTTTTAGAACTTTTTAATAAGATATAACGCCGCTGCAGCTCAAGCTGTGCGAAGCTGCCGGCTTGCCTTTTTATTCTCTCCCCCCGACCTGTCAATCAATTCAGTAGGTTGACAGGTTGGGGGGGAGAGAAAGGAGGGGGCGAGCCGGCATCTTCATGAGAAAATGGATGAGTTTGTCGCGAGCGAATTGCGCTCGTGTCCAACGTGGCTGCGCGGGGTTCTGCAGGTTTCCTGGTGGGCTGTGAGCTGTGGGACCAGCGCTCCTTGTTTTTAAATTTTTTTGGAATTTTTTGGTGGGATGTGACCGCCACGGCTGGGGCTGTATGGAGCTGCCCGCTTGCCTTTTTGTTCTCTCCCCCCGACCTGTCAATCATATCAGTAGGTTGACAGGTCGGGGGAGAGAAAGAGGGGGGGCGAGCTGGCGGCTTCACACGGCTTTGGCCTAGGGCTGAGCGATTTTGGAAAATAATCTAATTGCGATTTTTTTTCTATAAATTGCGATTGCGATTTAAAATGTGATTTTTTTTAATACCTTCTCAAGTATTTTTCAACAAACAGAAGCAATAAATCAATCTGTTTTATAATAAACAATGTCAGATTTATTTAAAGCAGAGATTAAATAAAGCAAGCAAATGTATGACTTTTCTTTTCACCATTTCTATTTTTTCTTGTTTCATAAACACAATAGTATACAAGTTAAGTGAACTTCCTAACTACTGTCTGAACTTCACATGACAGTTAATAAATAAATATAAAAAATTAGATATAATTTTTTTTAACTTACTGCTTTCCAGTCAGTAACATCATAAAAAATAAAGTGCAAAAAACAAAAAGAATCTGCTTTAACCAACTCGTTCTGGGAATTCAAACTCAGTGAACACAAAATAAACTAGTACTGTATCTGTTTTTATTAAATGTTTTAGATGTAAAGTTAAAAATAAAAACCTCTTGGAACAATAATGTAAACATAGTCTGTCAGTAACAGCAGGATGCAGAGCCTTGTGAACACCTCAATATCCTGCCAGGTTATTATAAGGGAGCGTGCATAACGGTCACCTGACAGCACCTGAGAAATGGCTTTGAGCTGCTCTAACACTTCATTTCTTTGGATCCCCATCTTGTTGGACATTCAGTGATGAGGCTGTGTTCAGAAAGTTTGAGCTCCCTCTTCAGTCATTGCTGCCTCCTTCTTTCAACTGTGGGAGAGACACTTTAGTGCATGTCCTGTAATACAACATAAGATAAATAAATACACATATTCACATCCTCACCTCTCACTCGTGCAAAAATTGAGGACCAGAAAAATCTTCTCACGTTGTTAGTTAAAAACAATGTAGAGGTTTTAGCTTTTCCTAGTTTGTCAACGTTAAGTGAATGCAAAACGTGATGACTAAATAGATTCACATTACTGAACATAATAATTAACATTTTATTTAAAACAGACAATAAAAAGGATAGTATAATAGTTGTGACATCACGACCAGGTTTGGTAATAGGTACACGTAATGAGAAAATGCATCACCTCATCTAAATAGCTATGCTAAAGCTAAGATAACATTAAACACCGCTAGATAAAAAAAAAAAACAGCTTGCGCAAAACGTGTATGTTACTGGTTCTGTATTAATTCATATCACTAACGACAAAACTGTTTTTTTTTTTATCAGATAACGAATGCGCTTTTTCACACAGAATGTTAGCTTGCTGAGCTAGCTGCTAACAGGGCAGCGTCAACAACAGGCCCGGTCACATGACCAGCTCGCGCTCTGTTTATCTCCGCGGTCTCATCAGATACACGTTTACATGGACTAACTTACCTGAATTTTTAACTTTTATGACTTCTGTCGAGCCTGTGTTGGAGCGTGCAGTGTTGACGTCTCCCCCTCCCTGCCTGCTCGGTTGCTCCGCTCGGCTCGGCTCACTCCCAACTCACGTGACCAGTCAAATCGCAGCCCGTGCGATTAGTGAATCGCGTTTTAACATATCGCGAGATAATCGCAAATGCGATTAATCGTGCAGCTCTACTTTGGCCGCAGCGGTGTTGTATCTTGTTGGAAGGTTCTGGAGAATAGTGAGGGCAGGGAGTGCTGGTCCTGCGCCCCGCAGCCCGCCAGGGGGTTTGCGGAGCATCGCGCGACCACACACGAGTTTGGTTCGCTCGCGACAATTTCATTCATGGATAGTTGGCACAGCTCTTCCTTCAGTCTCGTACCACTTTTCCCCTTAAATCCAAATGCCTGCATCATTGCTGACTCGTAGTCTTCTGGTTTAAAGTGTTTTGAACACAAAACACTGTCTGCTACTCGATGGAGCAATGAAGTCAGCTCGTTTGACTTGAACAAACTTTATCCAGCATTCTGAATCCTTTTTATTTTGGAGAAATAATGAACACTAACGCCATCCTTCGAGGTATTGCTGCAGAACTGGGAAACAAATCGGTTTGGCATTTTCTTAGTTGTATTCGTAACTACTCTGGTCAGAAATAAGAAAGCTACATTAATGCATGCATTCAAGGTGGAGCCTTCAGTGACGTCAATGCCCATATATGGAGAGGGACACTGTTTGCCCGAGCTGCTGCGTTAAAATCTCCTATAAGTCATGAAATAACACATTTAGCGTTATTTCTCTACAATATCAATAACACGCTCCTGTTTTATTATTTAAGTTACTACTACATATTTAGCCTGGTTAAAACCAGACCCTTGTCCTTCACTTCGCTTCGTACTAGGGTCTGGGACTTCTCCCATAGACAAGGATTTCTCCGGTAGATTTTTGACCAGACCAATCAGAGAACAGAAGGCGGATTACCGGACCAATCAGAGAACAGAAGGCAGAGTTTTGAACGACGTCGACTGACGTCGTCAGTTAAAATGGCTGCCGCCACGAAGGAATTTTCAAGAAAAAGGTAAAAAACTATTATTTCTTTGCTGAGAAAAAATATTTCTTAGCTGACGTTATATCAGAAGTGTTCCTGAGCTTAACAGTTCCTAAATCAATTCACGAAATGGTCAAATCTGCTGGATTTAAATTGTTTCGGTTTGACATTTTCCAAACAGCCTCGGGTGCGCTACGAAAATAAATGATAAAAAATCGAATTTTATCTCAAATGTTTCATCCAGGCCAACAGTCAGTAAATTAGAGCCATATAATTACACACTGGTAGCAGAAAAAATATCCACCGAGTGGTTTCTGAGCTATTTATCTGATAGCCTGGACCTCGCCAGGCTAAACTAACAAAACTCCGCCTTCTGTTCTCTGATTGGTCCGGTCAAAAATCTACCGGAGAAATCGTTGTCTATGGGAGAAGTCCCAGACCCTAGTACGAAGTGAAACTGAAACTGAACACAGGTTGAGACGGTAACTCCTCCCCCAGACGAGTTTCAAAATTTCCCTCAAAATGGGCGTGTCGAGAGACGAGCAGGGGAGGAGGTTGGGGGTTGTCCTGTGTTCACGCCCCCTCTAGTGGTGAACTCCCACCCCTCCCCAAGTTTAGATTTCAAAATGGCGGATAGTCGCGTCTTCAGTAAGTAAATGCCTAAACTTGTACTAAAATAACAGTTCTAAAATGTTGTTGCGTGTATTTAATCACACACAGCTTCAGCGTATGCTTCTGAACACAGAACATATTAAAAACGTGTTTAGCTACATGTCATGCGGCTGTGTTTTTGTCTTTGTTTGGATCACAACGGTGTTGTAGTCCAGCTGCAGTGACTTTAATTCACCACATCTTATTACTTCGCACATTACAAAAGTAACGTTTCATAATATATTTTATTTTAAAATATTGATTTCATCTACCCTAGTTTTTTTAACGTTTTGGCTTAATTTTAATATGCAACCTGAACACACGTTGTTTTTTGAATACATAGTTCCCAGACACGCCCCCAGTATTGCGCAATACCGGATTCCGCACCACATCTAAAGGCGGAAAAGTCTAGCAAGATGGCGAACAAGCAGACGCGAACAACCAGAGCAAATTATACAGACAAAAACACGAGCTACCACAGCTTCACCAAGGAACAAGAGCAAAATGGCAGTGGTCGGAGTTAAATGAGTTTGAGAAAGAAATCATGGCAGACGAATCAGACAACTTGTCACAAAGTAGTTACTCTGATATCATTAATTATTTAATTACTACAAGGAGCGCACACCGGCTTCATAGCACAGAGCTTCACAGCTTTAAATCCAAAAAAGATGTGTAAACTGTCTCAATCAGATCTAACCAGCTAAAAAAAGGTTTAACTAAAATAACACACAGCCAACAAACAGTCCAGGCTGAACACGGACCAGAACCAGCACTTTGAGTGTTACCGTGTTGGAAGTTAGCATGTTGTTAGCATCTGGAGCGGAGGGTCCGTCGAGCTCAGGTCGGACGGCGTGGATCCGTCGCGGCCGCGGGGGCACGTCCCATGGGACCGACGCGTCGCCCGCACGACTTGGCTCCCGTCCTCCTTCTCCCACTGGGACGGTCTCCCCGCCGGTCCCGGTGGACCGTGCGAGACCGTGAGGAGGCCGTTGTCGCGTTAGCGAGATGCTAAGCTAACCACAGCATGCAAGACGGTGTTGCTAAATAATGAAAAAAAAAACAGCTCTAACACACAGACAGTTGTACTCTAACATTGTTTCACAAAATGATTTATGTAGAATATTTTGTTTACCGGCCAAAAGCACGACGTCTTCTGAGCAGATCCAAGCAGAGATGCGGTTGTGAGTTTCTCCGATGAGATAAATCCTTCACGTTTACTTTTTTTTGGATTAAGTGAAACCTGCGCGTTGCCCAAACGTCTACCCGACTGGAACACCCACTGACCCAACACGAAGTAACCATTGCAATTAATTAGAAATTAACAAACAACAAAAAAAAACGTGAAAAATGAACACCCATTAGACCGCGCTGTCCCCTGCGCTACCTCTCGAAATGAGGGTCCACCCGGAAGTAACACGGATGTGACGTCACATGGGAACTATGTATGGACTATAAATGAGCACTAAACAGTGGTAAAATCTTTTACTTTTTTTTTTTTACAAAGATCCGTGTTTAGAAACATTCAATAAGCTTGTATGATATATTTGTTAGGACATGTATACAGTATTTGTTTAAGCTATGTGTCAGCTAATCAAAACTGAGCACAGCTGGTAAGATTTATGAGAAATAATATTTTTTTAATTCAAACCAAACAAATTGCAATGAATTTAACAATACTGTATCCTTTCAAATGTTTTTTTCAGAGAACTGTGATGACTCAAGCACCCATGCAGCAGCCACGCAGAGTAAGACGATCCCATGATGATGCAGAGAGTCTCGGCCAGAGCTGCTGCTTCTCCTGAGACCTGCATCCACGACAATGTTGGTACAGCTGAGACCCTGGTGTTTGTTTCTGGCTGGCAGGTGCAGCATCTTGAAGGTGGTTGGGACTGCTTTCTCTTCTGTCCACTGCATCCATACAGAGGAGCTGGAGGTGGTGTCCCGTGTGACACGACACAGAACCTTTTGTTGTTTTGAATTAACTTACTGTTAATAAAATGAATCATAAACAACTAGTTTTTGTAATCAATTTCTTTCTTTCTTTATTTTTTGCCTCATGCATGAGGACAAATCTGGGACACGATGCAGCGGTCGACTTCCCACTCACTCCATCCCGACCCTGGATATTTGCAGTCCTGAAAAGAGAAAAGATCAAAAGTTTAATCTGAGTAAATGTAACATTTTAATGGAGAAAGATGTTGATTCAAAATTTCACAGTGTCAACAAATCCCCAAAATGTTGGGACAGGTAGCAATGAACAAATAAACAAGAATTAATGTTGCATAAACTTTTTTTAAACTTTTTTTTATATAATGTCCGCCATAATAAAAGTAATAAATAAAATAATAAATAAATAAATAAAACATAATAATTAAATAATAATATTAATACCTGCAGACAGAGGGTAGGGTACAAAAGTAACAAATAAAACATGAATACAGTACCTGGTGAATCAGCTCTCATGTCACCTCCAAAGTGACATGTCAACATGTCTCCTTGATGTCTGTGAAGCACGGCTCAGAGATTCCCTGGATGTGGAACGCCTCATGGATCTAAAAACAAAAAACAAATTTTAATCACCTTACAAACAAGCATACTGTACTTGAGAAACATTACTGTTTTCACTTTGTTGATCTGTCAAACAGATGACCCAGTGCAAAATAAATACTGCTGCCCATGATACTCATTCACCAAGTACATATTATTTTATAAATACCTTTGATCCACAACATTATTTGCAGCAAAAGAACACCGTGTCTAAAACATTGTAACTAGTACAACAGCTAAAATTACCAACAGCTAGTCTCCATTGTTTTTTGATGTTGCGGTCATCCTTATCTGAGTTCATAAGAGTTCACACACACTGCAGTGTTCATAAGGAACACTAGATTTTTAGCATTTAAACACAACTACAACACAAACTAACATTGATCAGCAACAGATGAAAACGCTGCAACGTTATGTGGGGCCACACCGAAGCAACGCTGCAGGCCGCAATAAACAGCACATGAAGAAACACGTCACATACTCAAAAGATAAATTATGGAATGGAAAGGTGTAAAATCATACTAACCTCCAAACGGATTGTACCCTGATGGTGTAAGGGTGGGTGAACATCAGTTTGCTATTCTTGGAACAGCTTCGCTCATCAATGCTAATGCTATGTTGCTAATCGCTAATCCAACCCTTGAACTCTGGAGGGGGAGTGACCTTCTCGGGGGCGTGGCTCCAATTTTATAGAGCTTTGGAGCGTGACGTCACTGGTCCACCGCACACAGCATTGTGGGTAGTTTTTTTTGTAGTTTTTTGTCGATCCGCCATTTTTCCTGCTCGCTCGTATTTTGTTCGAATCAGGTTTCAACAGTTTAGCAATGGTCCTAAATTGCTGTGTAATAGGATGCAATGTCCGTTCACACGACAGAAAAGGTAAAAAAAATAGAAAACGGACTCTCGTTTTATAGTTTCCCTACCTGGAAACAACGCGAGGGCGATCTTGTGTCGGCCATAACAAAAAGGAGACGAATGGCATGGATATCAGCAGTGAGACGTCCTGATGTAACGTTCTCCAACATCACAAGATACATGCTTGTTTGTTCCAGACATTTCCATTCAGGTGAGTATTTTAAATCAGTTTACTGGAGTTGTGCCATTTTGTCAAGGTGTATCATGTTTTGGTCGAGTTCAGTGCATAGTGGGTCAACCAAGTTTAGGTCGGACATCTGTGTTATTTTAAAATAAACTGTTTAAAGTTGATTGTGTTGTCACATTGACTGTAGCATATTGTTTTTTATTATTAATTTATTTCTTTATTCATTTTATCAAAATAAATACCCAACAAAGACAAAAAAAAAGAAAATATAAAATGAAAGGCAGCAGAAAGAAGAAACTATCTTATTATATCTGCCCCTTTTCCAAACAATCTATTCAAAGAATAATCTATAAGTAACAAAAAATGAGTAACTCATCTCAATTTTCAAATTTCAACATATTACACATTAAAGCGCTTCATCTTTTAACAAAATGTGTCTGAATATTTAAGGGTAGTACATTGTTATGACATTTATACATCACCATTAAAATAAGGTAATCTACTAATGGAACTTCAGTAATTTCAACTAAAAAAATAATATACTAGATGGATGACAGTAATGTTTTCTGGCAATAATTATATTACTGATCTGCGTTCTCTTCAAGGCAAATCTTCTTATGAGATGGATGAGTCAAATCCCGACTGGGCTCCAACACTGCACTTGGGACACTCCGAGGTGAAAGTGTCAACATCAGACCGACATGCTCGTCGATTAAAGAGACGTTACAGCAGAGCACAAGGGGAAGATGAAGGCCAGGAAGTGATGGAAAGGCAAAATCAACAAGCAGTGGAGGCAGCAGGAGATGATCATCAGCAGGTGATGGAGGCAGCAGAAGATGAGCACCAACAGGTGATGGAGGCAGCAGAAGATGAGCACCAACAGGTGATGGAGGCAGCAGAAGATGAGCACCAACAGGTGATGGAGGCAGCAGGAGATGAGCACACACAGCTTGTGGAGGCAGCAGAAGATGAGCACACACAGCTTGTGGAGGCAGCAGAAGATGAGCACACACAGCTTGTGGAGGCTGCTGGAGAGGAGCATGAGCAAGTTGTGGAGTCTGCGGTGGAAACCCCACGAGAGGACATCACTGTCGCTGCAGATGGGGAGGAGGAAGATGAACCAGCAGCAAAAAGGCGACAAACAGAATGTCAGTTGTGCGAACAAAGAAGAGCAGAAATTAATCGTCTCTTACAGGAAAACAGGGAGCTCAGGTCAGAGCTGAATAAAAAACAGCTAGACAAAGAATTTCTTAAGGGTGACACAAAAAAAGTCAGGTACTATACAGGACTTCATTGCTTTGCCGTATTGTTGTCATTGTTTGAATTTGAAATGAATAATAATAATAATAATTGTCTAATCTTGTCATCTGCGTATGTTTCCCATACACAGACGAAATTCGTCTCTGCATTTAACCCAACCACCTACCAGGCGGTGCAGTGAGCAGCCATAGAAGGCGCTCGGGGAGCTGGAGAAATAGGTGTGCACTCATAGACACCCCAAGATGTGTAGTGGCCGGGACGTGAACCCGCGTCCTTCGGGTCCCAAGTCAAACGCCCTAACCACTACACCATCTTGGCTCCATACACCATCTTGGCTCCATATAAAGATTGGATTGGCAAACCAACGCGCTTCCAATGAACCACCGGGTATGTTGCTCATTCAAGTTCCACTTTTCCTTTTAACGGATCGCCCCTTATAAAATCCTGGCTACGCCCATGTAAAATAAGCTGATTTGTAATCAGCTATTATCAAAAATTAAACTCAGAAACACTAATATATATATTCAGCTAACAAATATTTTTTAGGCGTTTCTGTAGTTAAATTTTAATGAAATTCAGCTCGCGCTGAAAAGCGGAAATGCTCTCTATGGGTGCGCGCTTCGTGTTATTTACATTTTAAAATAAGCTGATTTGTAATCAGTTATTAACAAAAATTTAACTCAGAAACACTAATATATATATTCAGCTAACAATTTTTTAAAAAGCGTTTCTGTAGTTAAATTTTAATGTAATTCAGCTCGCGCTAAGGTTGTTGTTAAAAGAGTTGATGACTCAACACGCAGCAGTCCCGCCCCTGCTGCAAACAAAAACAATAGAAAAGGTAAAAAGTCTAAAAAGATACAAAACCATATATTTACAGGTTATATAGATAAATTCACATTGTTTTTCTAGAACTGAGTTGGTTTTCATTGCCTTTTTGTTTTTAAGTCCTTTATTAATAGTGGTGCTGTTTATCTCGTTTGTCTCTATCATGACCTTCTGCCATACTAAATAAAACATTAGAAGGATCTTAGATCCTTATGTACAGTTTTTTTTATAGTTTATATTTTACTATTTTTTTGGTGTAACTGGGACCTTGAGTACACAGCCCCTGGTTTACTCCTGAACTAGCTGATCTCCTGCACTGGAGAGATCATCTTTGGGCAGCAGCAAGAAAATCACACTCAGACACTGATTGGTTGAAATTTCGGCAGCTAAGGAATAAATGCACAACTGCCATTAAAGCTGCAAAACGTAACTACTTCTTATCTCAGACCTCCAAAAATCTAAACGATCCTAAAAAATTCTGGAAAACCATTAAATCTCTCTCAGGCACCCCCCAATCATCTGACCTCCCATCACAATTTCTTGTTGACTCTGTTCCTGTGTCAAATAAGCACGAGATCCTGAACTGTTTCAATAAACATTTTGTTGCTTCTAGTTCTTTATTTGATACAGTTACAAACGGAAAATCGGCCACTTTATCTAATAATCAAACTTCAACAAATCAAATCCCTCCTACAAGCCAACCATCTGTTAATCACACCTTCTCTTTTTCTCCATTCTCAGTCAGTGAGGTAAATAAACTGTTAAATGATCTTGATCCTAAAAAATCTGCAGGTCCAGATGAACTTCCACCTTATTTCTTAAGGCTGGCTGCTCATATCATCACAGTCCCTGTGACCCACATCTTTAATCTATCCATAAGCCAAAACACCATTCCGGATGCTTGGAAAACAGCCTTTGTTCTTCCTTTGCTGAAGGGAGGTGACCCCACCTCACTGAACAATTATCGACCGATCTCTAAACTCTGCATCTTAGCCAAGGTTCAAGAAAAACTGATAAACTCTCAGATCAAAAATTATCTGGACTCATTTAACATCTTACCTCTCCATCAATCTGGTTTCAGGAAAAAACACAGCACAACAACTGCTTCTCTGAAGGTTCTGAATGATGTTGTTGAAGCATTGGATGCTAAGGACTATTGTGCTGCACTTTTCTTAGACCTGTCTAAAGCTTTTGACACTGTGGATCATAACATCCTGTGTCATAAGCTCTCAGAAATCGGTTTCTCTGATCACACCATCGGTTGGTTTTCTAACTATCTTTCCAATCGGAGGCAATGTGTTCAACATAACGGTGCTTCTTCCAGCTATTTAACAGTTAAAAATGGTGTACCACAAGGCTCAGTTTTAGGACCAACTCTCTTTACAATCTACATAGCTAATGTAGGTCACTGCATCCCTGATGCATCCTTACATTTCTATGCTGATGATACAGTTGTTTATTGCCGAGCTAAAACAGTAGCTAAGGCTTTCCAGTTACTACAATCCGCTTTTGACATCATCCAGTCAGATTTGTTCCGTCTCAAACTTGTCCTAAATGCTGATAAAACAAAAGGGATGTTTTTTTCAAATAGGAAGGCGGTTCCAGCAGATCCTCCTCTGATTTTATCTTCAAATGGTGTCCCTATTGAGTTTGTTGATTCCTATAAATATCTGGGTATCCTGATCGATTCACATCTCTCTTTTAAACTCCACGTGGAAAACCTAGTGAAGAAATTGAAAGTTAAACTGGGTTTCTTTTTCAGAAACAGATCATGTCTAACACTGAATGTTAGGAAACGCCTTGTATCTGTGACTTTCCTTCCCTCCATTGATTACGGTGACATTCTCTACATGAATGCTCCTACAAGCACCCTGCGGATGTTGGATGTTGTCTATCATGGTGCACTAAGATTCATAACTGGTTGTGATTATCGTACCCACCACTGCACCCTGTATTCACTGGTTAACTGGACATCATTAACCTCACGCAGACTCTTCCACTGGTACATTTTCATCTTTAAATCACTTCTTGGTCTGCTGCCCTCATACATCTCCTCCTACATGTCTTTGCGTGAGTGCAGCTACAGCGTGCGCTCTCAGGACATGATTACCTGCAGTGTTCCGTCAGTGAGGACTGAACTTGGAAAAAGGGCCTTCTCCTACTCTGCTCCTGCTTCATGGAATATCTTACAAAAAGATCTGAAGCTCTCGACCTTGACTTCTCTAAATGGTTTTCAGAATCTGTTGGAATCCTGGCAAAAACCAATGCAGATTTGTTCCTGTCTTTGATTTTATACGTCTACCTTATAATGTTTTGCTAGTTTTTTGATACTTTGTTAAAAAAAAAAAAAAAAATCTTTTTTTTTGCTCATGCCCATTTGATATTAAGATTCTGTATCTACACTTAGAAACATGAAAGTCTTTATTATTATGTTTTGTTGGTGAAATGTCTGTCTGAAATAAATTTATCATCATCAATAATAATAATACAGTAATATTTAAACTGTCTCTACTACTAATAATAATAAAAAATCTTTTTTTTTCTCTCTTTTTGTTTTCTATTGTTTATTGTTTGTTTGTTTATTGTTTATTGAAATTCTATCACTGCTGTTCATTGTTCTTTAGTTTTAGCAGGTCGCTTTCGTAAATGAGCCCATGAGGTTCAAAAGATTTACCTGACTAAATAAAGGTCGAATGAATTCCACCTCTTGTACACACGTGATGTGAATGACAATAAAGAACCTTAATGTTGAACTTATCTATGTTTTATCTGATAGTGTGAATACTGCAAAGCTTTCACACTATTGTTTCAATAATTTAGGTATGAAAATGTTCAGCTTGTTCAAGAGACTCCTGCTATGACTTTTGGTGTTGATAATGTTACATTCTTTGAAATATTAAGCTTTTTCAGCTATTTTTTTCACTCATTGAAATGCATTGAGATTCAGTGATATCCTTCAACATCTTACTGCTTTTTGAACTGTCACTAATAATAATAATAATAATATTTGAACTGTCACTACTACCTGTAATAATAATATTTAAACTGTCACTAATAATTTATAAGTTTATAAGTTAAACTTCATCATACTCCTTTTCAGACTCACAGTCACCATTAGGGGAAAGGAAAAGAAAAAAAAGTATCTTAGCATATAAAAATTGGGTATGCTCATTTGATATTAAGATTCTGTATCTACACTTAGAAACATGAAAGTCTTTATTATTATGTTTTGTTGGTGAAATGTCTGTCTGAAATAAATTTATCATCATCAATAATAATAATACAGTAATATTTAAACTGTCTCTACTACATGTACTACTAATAATAATAATATTTGAACTGTCAAATCTTTGCTATGAAGGTTCTAAAAAAGGCTAAAATGGGGGACTGTCGGAGCCGTTGAAAGGGGAGTAAAGACGGGCGAATATTGCCGGAGCTGTTACATGGAGCTTTTGAAAAAGAAGAAAGACGGGCGAATATTGCCGGATTATTGTCTTTTTTTCTCGATGGCCTCCCTTTTCCCCTGACAGCCATCCTCTCCACACCATTATTTATTTTAATACCACCAAATATTTATTTTAATAAGTATCTAGTGGAGTTTTTTTAATAGTGTGGTGGACCACTAGGGGGCTCTACTCACACCCAGTGGACCGAAGGCATTACAGGATGTTTTATTGTGAAAGGTCCAGAGGACCGGATGTTGTATTGGATATATAAGGCGGTGTTGGGTGCTTCCCGCCAGTTTAGTAGGAGTTGATTAAAAGTGAAGATCTGCAGCCTGTCTCCTGTGTCGTCTCTTCACCACCTCCTACACTGGTGACCCTCGTGAACTGAATATGTCGACATCTGACGCTTCAGCCAGCTCTCTACTGCTGTCCACTGCTGTGGAACCTACACAGGCGGCCCCGCTCGCTTTTTCGGTGGCCGTTAAAATCCCGGACTTCTGGCTGCACGCGCCTCAGTCGTGGTTCGCACACATCGAATCACAGTTTGCTCTTCGCGGGATTTCTGTTGACGACACCAAATACCACCATGTGGTCGCTTCGCTGGATCCGCTGACAACCCAGCGGGTAATGAGCCTGCTACAAGACCCTCCTGCACAAGGAAAGTACGAAGCCCTCAAGAAGCTTCTTCTGCGGCGCTACTCACTTTCAGAGGCGGAGCGCGCTGAGAAACTATTTTCCCTCTCCGGTTTGGGCGACGGCACAGCTCTCGAGCTCGTGGAGAGCATGTTGTCCTTGCGGGGATCAGACGACTGCGAGTTCCTCTTCCGCCACCTCGTCCTCCGCCAGCTTCCAGCTCCTGTGCGAACCGCCCTGGCCAACTCCCCGTTTCTGCAGGAGAAGGATTACCGCTCGCTGGCCGAAGAAGCCGACCGCATCATTCTAACCGCGAGGACCTTCGCGGTACAGGCGGCGGTCCCTGGATCTCCAGCAGCGCCCGAGTTTCAAGCAACGCACACAGCGCCGGACGAGCCAGCGGTGGTAGCAGGAGTCGCTAGCCGCAGGCGGGCAGGTCCCGCTCTTTGTTTCTACCACGTGCGCTTTGGCGCCAAAGCACGACGGTGCGTCCCGCCGTGCAGCTTCAAGCCGCAGGGAAACGAGACCGCCAACGCCCGCTAGCAGTCGCGGCCGTTGGCGAGAAGGAAAGGCTGCTTTTCATCGAGGACTCGAGGTCGGGGAGGCGGTTCCTGGTGGACTCGGGTTCGCAGAAGAGCCTCGTCCCCCCGACTGGCTCCGACAGGTTGGCTGAAGGCTGCGGGCCGCAGCTAACCGCGGCGAATGGCTCTCCCATCAAGACGTTTGGCGAAAGGTTGGTGACTGTGCGTTTCCATGAACGGGACTTCCAGTGGAACTTTGTGGTAGCTGCTAGCTCGGTCCCTATTTTAGGGGCTGATTTTCTTTGTGCTCACGGGCTCCTTGTTGATGTAGCTAACAGGCGTTTGATCGACGCTGTGTCTTTTTCGTCACTGCCTTGTGAGACGCGAGGAGCTGGGCCTTTAATGCATGCTAACTTTTTAGCTTCGGGTAATGTGTTTCAGCGTTTATTGTCTGAATTCCCCTCGCTGACTGTTCCTGATTTTGCAAACACAAACACAAAACATGGGGTCGAACATTATATTCCCACAACGGGCCCCCCGGTGTTCGCACGTGCACGCCGCCTCGATGCTACTAAGCTAGCAATCGCACAGGAAGAGTTTGCTAACATGGAGCGTTTAGGCATCGTGCAGCGCTCAAACAGTCCGTGGGCCTCCCCCCTCCACATGGTGCCCAAGGCAGATGGCAAATGGCGTCCATGTGGGGATTTCCGCCGCCTTAATAACATCACAGAGAACGATCGTTATCCCATCCCCCACATCCAGGATTTTTCAGTGCACCTGGCTGGGACCTCCATTTTTTCTAAAGTAGATTTAGTACGGGGGTACCACCAGGTTCCTGTGCATGTGGAGGATGTCCCTAAGACCGCTGTTATCACGCCTTTCGGCCTTTTTGAGTTTTTGCGCATGCCTTTTGGTCTTAAAGGTGCAGCACAAACATTTCAGCGGTTGATGGATTCAGTCCTAAGGGGTCTGTCCTTCGTATTTGTGTACCTGGACGACATCCTGGTGGCTAGCAGCTCGGCTGAGCAGCACTTGTCCCACCTCCGTGAGGTTTTTCAGCGCCTGGCAGCACATGGCCTGATTGTAAACACAGCGAAATGCCAGTTTGGGCTGCCAGTCATTGACTTTTTGGGCCACCGCATTTCCGCAAGTGGCGCCGTCCCGTTACCAAACAAAGTGCAGGCGGTGTCAGATTTCCCACAGCCCCAGTCTGTTAAAGCGCTACAAGAGTTTTTGGGAATGGTTAACTTCTATAACCGTTTCCTCCCCAGGGCAGCACAACTGCTGCGTCCGCTCTATGGAGCGCTGAAAAAGAAAAAGCCCAACGACAGTTGTCCTGTAAACTGTGTGTCTTATTTTGCATGGCGCGTTGCTGCCATCTGTTGGACTTTTAGGGAACTGCTTTACTTTTACGTTATTTAGTCAGTAACGGTTTTTTGCTAACGGCAGAGCAGTTGAACACAAGTGTACAGTATGATCGCCACATTCCAGGTTGAGTTCTTCGAAGCAATGTCTGTAAGTAGCAGCTTATACTCTAATACAAGAGTTCATGTTAACATATGAGAAAATAAGTAACTTGTTTACTGAATTTATGTTTAGTTTTGGAAAAACCTGCGGGCGATTTGATTATTTGCTGTGTCATTGCTAGCTAGCTGGCTGTTAAGATTACTTAGGCCGTTATGTAGCATTGCAGCTCATTATTGAGGTAGTATTGTTGTTGCACTTCTAACATGAAAACAAATGTAAAACACTTCTGTTAGCTGCTCTGAGCTCATCCTGAGTTGTTTGTGTTTTGGCAGTTTCACTCCGTTCTACATGGAAATAAAGGAAGAATTAATTAATCCTGACTCGTGTGAAAGGAGTTTGGCTGATGGTTAGTTTTTGGTACACGACACCATAGCGAGACCATTACAGTGAAAAGACAGAAGAATCAGCTGAAACTTAGTCTGGAATCATCATGGAAGATCATGACAGTGCATCTCAAGTCAGCACAGGAAGCTTAAAGGGATTGTGACATGATTTTTTTTACTATTCATAAAATTGCTCAAAATATATATATTTTATCATTTAAATATGTTTGTTTTTGCAAACAAAATGATAAATCACTTTAATTTTGCTTTAAAAGTGATTTTGAACTTCAAGCCGTGTTTAATCATGGGAAATCCGATTACACTCGAACGCACCATATGTGATGTCACACTGGGCAGAGGGCTGTGGTGTCTTTAATAGCGGACAATTTAAAACTGGACGAATTTATCAATCTATGTGAAGATTTGAGCTATTTGTCTTCATTTTGGGAAGCAGAAAATTGTTTGGGTGATGGAACAAGAAACAACAGGATCTAATTTAGGTCTGATGCTGTATCAGACTTCCTTCATGTCGAGCTGCTCATACCTGCGCACTGTGACAAGCCCAGAGCTCTGCCCGGTGTGACATCACAGATGGTGCGTTCGTGTGTAATGGGATTTCCCATGATTAAACACGGCTTGAAGTTCAAAATCACTTTTAAAGCAAAATTAAAGTGATTTATCATTTTGTTTGCAAAAACAAACATATTTAAATGATAAAATATATATATTTTGAGCAATTTTATGAATAGTAAAAAAATCATGTCACAATCCCTATAAGGTCGTCTGCATCACAGATCAGCAGGGCTGCGTTAGCCCGTGCCAGAGCAGAAGCAGCACGTGCACGCGCATCTTACGCTGAGCGAGAAGCACAACTTAAACTGAACAAAGTCAAATTGGAAGCAGAATTGGAGTCCCTGAGCTTGCAACGAGAAGCAGCAGCTGCAGATGCAGAAGCGGACATTCTGGAGGCAGCTGAGGGTGGCCACTTTTTTGTCATGCAAAGGAGTAATGCACCAGTACATGCTGAATCTGCAGAACACACATTTGAATATATTGAAGGACAAGCAAAGCATCAAGTCGACCTACAAAGTAAAGATGCCCTGAGCAACAGACCACATCTAAAGAATTATTTTCCAAGAGAGAAAGTATCGAGCACCAACGTCGCATATGAGCCAGTCAGAGGAAGTCAAAACATGGAGATGTTTCAGAACGCTTACAGGGAAACACCTTCAAAGGCTTATGTCCAGTTACCCACACCCAGTCATTACCTTCCAGCCACAGGAAATGATTGTGATGGGGCATCACCGGGACATCCAAGCTTCCCTAATCCAGCAGCTCGGCCCTATACATCACCAAATGTTACCAGCTCACATCCCCAAAGTCACAGAGACTCAATGTTTGACATTGCCAAGTATTTAGCACGGCGAGATTTGGTGAGCACAGGCCTCAGCAGGTTTGATGACCAACCAGAAAGCTTCAGAGCATGGGTGTCTGCATTTGTCAACGCAACCCAAGAGCTAGAGCTGTCAGCAAGTGAAGAGCTGGATCTTCTCACAAAGTGGCTTGGAAGGGAGTCAGCAGAACATGTGAAGAGGATGCGCCTTATGCACATTAGTAACCCCAAAGCAGCTCTCAAGAAAGCCTGGGACAGGTTGTATGAGTGCTACGCTGCACCAGAAGTGATTGAAAGTTCATTATTTAATCGACTTGATGCATTTCCCAGAGTCGCCAGCAGGGACTACAACAAGCTAAGAGAGCTGGGAGATCTTTTATTGGAACTCCAGGCAGCAAAAGAAGATGGATATCTTCCTGGATTAGATTTCCTGGACACAGCTCGAGGAATTAGTCCAGTCCTAGAAAAGCTCCCACACTATCTACAGGAGAAGTGGATAACAGAGGGTTCAAGATTTAAGAGAGAGCATTATGGTCGTTTCCCACCATTCCACTATTTTGCTTCATTTGTGTGTAATGAAGCCCGTACCAGAAACGATCCCAGTTTCGCTGTTCTCAGCAGTTCTCACCCTACAGTAAAAGCTAAGTCATTTGGGCAACACACAGCTGCAAAATTTCCCGTAACAGTGCAAAAAACAGATTTAGAAGAGGGAAATGGTTCTGCTGTTCCTGCCATACCTGACAACCCAAGCAGGTATTGTCCAATCCACAAAAAACCCCACCCTCTGAATAAGTGCAAAGTTTTCAGAGCTAAAACATTGGAAGAAAGGAAAATGTTTTTAAAAGACTGTGGGATTTGTTTCAAATGCTGTGCATCCTGTTCCCATATTGCAAGAGACTGCAAAGTCCTTACTAGATGCAGCGAATGCAACAGTGAACACCACATCTCAGCAATGCATCCCAGTCTACTTTCAAATGAGTTAAAGACTATTTTAGCATCAGAGGTCAGCGAAGTCGAAGAAGATGATTCTACCGAGATCACTGTTAGTAGTCACTGCACAGAGGTTTGTGGTGAAAGCCAAGCACCCATGTCCTGTGCCAAAATATGCCTCGCCAGGGTGTTTCCTCAGGGCCAAAGAGACAAAGCCATCAGGGTATATGCAGTAATTGACGACCAAAGCAACTGCTCTCTTGCTAAGTCAGAACTGTTCGAGATGTTCAACATCCAGAGTCAGGTTTTTCCCTACTCATTGAAGACATGTTCAGGGCTCACAGACATGTCAGGGAGGAAAGCTGCAGGACTGTGTATCGAACCAGTAAGTGGAGGAGAATGCATAGCTCTACCACCATTGATCGAATGCAACCAAATACCCAACAACAGATATGAAATACCTACACCAGCTGCAGCTCTTTATCAGCCACATCTTCAGTCCATCTCTTCGCAAATCCCTGAAATGGACCCCAGAGCAGAGATACTGCTCCTCCTTGGGCGGGATGTTATCCAAGTGCACAAAGTCACACAGCAAATAAATGGTCCAGTGAATGCTCCCTTTGCTCAGAAGCTTTACCTTGGCTGGGTAATAGTCGGGGAGGTGTGTCTTCAAGGTGCCCACAGGTCAAGTGTATCATCCTATAAAACCACTGTTTTGCCTGGTGGTCGGCCATCTTACATGACATCATGTGATGCATTCATACAGCTTCAAGAGAGAGCAAACTACGGCGGGGAGAGCCCCTGGAGTATTACTGCATCATCAAAGGAGCCGAGAGAACAAAGCATAGGAAAGACTGTGTTTACCGAAACAGGTAACAACAATAAGTTAGCACCATCATATGAAGATACTGTCTTTTCAAAGACCATGAAGACGCAAGTGTACAGGGATAAAGACAATACCTGGGTCGCTCCGCTGCAGTTCAAGGCACCCAGGCCGAGGCTGCCAAACAACCGTGAGCAGGCAGCAAAGCGCCTCACCTCCTTGTGCTGCACG